>JAAAKQ030480080.1:0-43335 GCA_010016005.3 Zanna intricata
TAGCACATTTTTTATTTTTGGGAAGAGCCAGAAGTTGCATGGTGCTAAATCTGGTGAGTAAGGCGGATGTGGACAGATGGGAAGACTTTTAGTGGCCAAAAACTCGTGAATCAAAAGCAACTTGTGGCATGGCGCGTTGTCATGATGAAGAAGAAAGTCGTTGGCCCATTTTTTTAGGTCTCTTTCTTTGCACATCATTTCGCAAACATTCCAGTACCCCTTTGTAAAATTCGTAGTTACAATTGTTCTCCTTGGAATGAACTCTGATCGCACTATGGCCTCACAATCGAAAAAAACAATGACATGACCTTGATGTTTGACTTTGATTGACAGGCCTTTTTAGGGCAATATGAGTTACTGGTTTTCCATTGAGAACTCTGAATTTTTGTCTCAGGGTCATAGCCATAGACCCAACTTACATCCCCAGTAACAATTTTGGCCATTAAGTCACTTTTTTTCACCTTGAAACAAAACTTAATGTTAATGCGTTGTTCAAGATCCATGTTTCACAACAGACACTGCAAACATGACCTCATTGTAGCGGCATAGAAGCAGACTCACAAGCCGGAATGTGTTCAAACTTGTCATTGCCTGTCTCAACACATGAAGGTATGAGACATACTAGTTGAAATAGATGCAACGTAAGTAATTGCTGCTATAAAAATTTATTCACTGTATTTTTTGATCACACTTTACAGTATTAAAGTAATATTATTGTAATAAACTTTATTTTTAAGAATATACTATTTAAAAAGGTAATATTGATTAAAGTTGACACAAACTTGTGCATTTTTTTTATTGTCACTAGTTTTTACTAATTTACTAACATAAAATAAAAAATAACAATTTTTATCTTGTAGTCAATAATTTTGCCTCAATTATGTGTCCTCATTTCCATGTTTTTTAGGTGATTAAAAAAAATTATTTTTTATTATGTATTTTTAATAATAATTTTTGTATGATTGGTAAATATAATTGTGCTGAATATGCATGAACCAATGCATGTTGATGATAATTATTTCATATTATATATGATAACATTTACACATATTATTTATGGTAAAAAAAACCCATATATTATCTAGTTATGAATATAGAATTTCAATTGATTTATACCGTATTCTAGTGGAAGAAGACCGTTCTTTTCCAGCTCTAAATTCTCTTTGAAATTCTTGAATTGGAGGCAGTCGGGACGGTCCCTTATCCTGAGGATCTGTTCTAACAGGTTCCTTGTATTCTTGAAGACGATACTAAAAAATAATTAAATGAAATCGCTGCAGAATTATTTATAAAAATAATACTACTACTGATAACACAGTCTATTTACTCTTTTATTCAATAATTTCAAAAACTAGCAACAATTCTCATTAATTGATTATTTATCTATTTCTACATTTCTCTGATAAAATGATAAACATTCCAAGAATTATGTACTAACATGGTAGTTCCTTTTTTTATTCAAGACAACTGAATTGTTTTTGAACTTTGGTGGCAGTTAAAGAAGAGCTAAATAAATGAGATGAGAAATGATCTAATCTCAATCAGCTGGACATAGACGTCTCATTCTGGTAATAAATTGTTTCACAGTCTACAAGAAAACATAAAACAGATGAAATAACTAAAAAGTGGCTCTGTAAAATTTTAACGTTCTACTATCTGGTGATCCAAGCCAATATACATTGTTTTAATATGGGTATAATTCAGTATCTAGATTTTTACTATTCAGGGAGAATGAGTGAATGTCTAGGTAACACAATATGTTCCTGTGGATAAGTAGTATTTTAAACATTTTGGGATTACTGTTTTGACAGGTAGATGTTGGTGAAATTAAGACATCATAGTCTTGTGATCTGTATATTGTTTTTAAAGAGTTAGCAAAAATACATTTCTCCCGTAATGAATCTGTTTTTACAAAATCTATTTTAAATCGACAGTATGAGGAAGAAATTAATGAAAATTTCTGAATTATAAAGCTGGATTATCACAAAAAAATATCTTAGTGTGTAATAATCCTTACAAAGTAATAAAGTGCTTTTTAGATATGTTTGTATGCTTACAATGTTGCTACAGATACAACATTTCTTCTGCTGTGAAATAAGACAATATGTATGTTATCTTCTGGTGTTATTTCCTTCATATAATTTAAATGTTCCATGAAATGTATGCAATAATAAAATGTGAGTTTTGTTTGTTTTTTATATACTTCATTATATTCATTTTCCCAGAATTAAATTTAAAAGTTTTTATAATAAAATTTATGCTTTTATTAGTCATTTAGCAAAGTTATTGTACTTCAAAGGTAAAAAACACATGTTTTTTTTCACTGAATTTCTTTTTTTACATTGGATATCATGAAAATTATGAGAGGTACAGTTTTGGCCCTGTTTAATTCTATTTTCCAAGCCAAAAATTATAAGAAACCCTCATAAATCATAAGAAAATCATGAATTTTACCCTTTTTATAAGGCGTTAAAAACTTCAGTATGACCTCATTTCATTGGGGGAACTGAAATCTAGTTGAAATTTTTTGATGCTGTAACTTGATAACAAAGCGTTTTCGGATATATGTTTATATCAAGCTAGAATCAGTTTCCAAATTATTTATTACTGAATCACATTATCTCCAATAACAAACCATTACAAATAATAAATAGTTAATCAGGCGGCTGCCTATTATTCATAAAAAATTATGTTTTTTAGCTAATATATTAAAATTAACCGATATTATCATTATCAAAGAGATTTTTTTTCGCAATATGGATTTTACATTGTGTGATATTATGTACATTATGTTATGTTATGTAATATTATGTTTTATTTTATTTAAATGTTAGATAGATTAAAAAATTAATTTGACTATAATATATGGTTTTTTTTTGTAGAAGTAATACATCATATATTTAATTATTATTAACTACTGAAGCAAATTAGATTTTTTAATTAATCTTTTGAATATAAACTTAATATTAGCTCTTAAAGTAAATAAGATTTTAAAATTCACTTATTGAACAACAGCTTAACTTTGTTAAATAATGACTAATTTATCAAAGTATTTACAAAGCAAATGAATGGGGAAAGAAATTTAAATTTGCACATCATAAAATATTCTGTGAAAAAGCTGAGCACTATTGAACTGATAGAGTCCATAATTATGATCAGAGTCCATTAAACGGTTGCAGAAAATTAAAGTATAAAAAATCTGATGTGGACACCTTTTGATTTCCTTGTACTCCTATTAAATTACAAATATACATTTAAAAAAAATAAAAAGCAAATAAAATTTTATTTCATTAATAACTTCTGATATTTTTTAATATATATATATATATATTTTTTATTTATCATAATTTTTTTTAGAATCAGAGGTTAATAATTATTAATAAGACAATATATTTAATTAAAAAAAAAAAAGTAAAAAAAAAAGGAGATGCAGTCTGATTTGAACCAATGCCCCTCCTCATGTACGATCCAATTAATTAATTAACATTTTATTTGCTTATAACTCTGGAACCAATGAAAATAAGTACCACTTACTATCATAAGTGGTATCACTGAAAAGCTGTCAATGCGGGATTATTACTGCAGTTAAGAAAAAGCCCAAAATCTGAATTTTTTTTGAATTTGGGCTTTTTGCTCAGTCGATTACAGTCAAAAGGGAGGTGCACAACTAGGTCCTACATCCAAAATTTCTACATCCTATGTTAATAATTTTTTAGTTATGCAAGATATGTACCTACATAAAGATGACATGCCGAAACTAGTCAAAATGGATTCAGGGATGGTCAAAATGGATATTTCTGTTGAATTCTGAAAACCAAAATTTTTTGCAATCATAAGACAAGTCTGAATCATTTTCTAGTGAAAAGTGTACTCTCCAAACTGTAGACTGTTTAACCTATTTATTTTAAGTAAAGATTAACTGAGGTCATTAGTAAAGTTATTTCAAAATAATTGATTGTTTATGACAGTCTATGCTACTAATGTTTTATTGTTTCTTGAAGTAGATTATTAATTGTTTGAGACTATTTTTAATTTTATTTCTGTTAATTATATTAAATGTAAATTTTCTAATAATATTTTATGTGATTTTGGTAACTGTGTCTTTTTAATTTTAATTTGTGTGTAATTTGGTGTAAGTGATCATTGGCATACGGTTTATTAAATGAAATGGGTGTTATGAGCTTTCTAACCTTCAAGATATTACTTCCACAGGTGTGGATTGGTAATTTATCAAGCATGGTTAAAACTTTATTCTGATATGCTCCAAGCTGAAGACAAAATCTGACACCTCCAGTTCCTTTCAGTTTCATCTGCAAATGAAAGGAACAAATTTCTTTTCATTTTTATCTGCAAATGAAGTCTGCAAAAGTTTTATGGAAAACTTGGGCATCTACTACCAAAAAGTTCTGAGGTTTAAAACCAAGAGTGATGAACGATTTGATAAACACTGATTGTGATATTGTAACTCTGTTGAGACCTGGTTGAACAATGTACATTTGGATGTCAACTTCCAAGTTTTTTCAATATTTTACAAGCTCGACTGTAATCTATGACAAAACTGATACAAGAGTTGGAGTTACCTTGATTACATTGAACAGGAGCATCGATTGCACCAAAAGATTGGATTTGGTGGTCGTGATGAAAAATTCCTTGTGTGAATGGAAGAAACCTGCTTGTTGCTAATCATTATTTCTCGCCTCTTGTACCTTAAGATGTTTTCCAGAGGTATTTTGAGTCATTATTTGCCATACTAAATATCTTAGATTATGGGATAATGCGATTTTAATACTTTGTAACTTTAATGTACCAGAAATGGCTTGGTGTACACATTGCTTTTTCTGAAACCTTTCAATCGGCTCTTTCCCTAACACTTGAAAATAAGCACTTGTTATACTTATTCCTAAATCCTGTGTCCCCTCCATTCAAAGTCATCGCTCAGTCTCTTTGCTCTGTTACTTCTCTAATCTTTGAAAGACTAGAGAAATAACAGAGCAAATCATAATCATGAAAGATATATATGCCATATTGAGTGTAAATTAGTCCTAAACTAACATGGATTATTGCGTGGTAAATCGACCTCGCTAACTGCCTTCCAATTTATCAACCATTGGTTTTGTAATTTAACAGCAGAAGCAGATCGATGCGATCTATATCAATCTTGAAAAAGCATTCAACAAGTTTCCTCACTATCTTCTATTGCGCCAGTAGCTTGCGAAGTAGAAGCCTTGGTTTTGGTGACAGATATTTGGAGTGGTTCAAATGGTAGCTAACAGGAAGAACCTTTAATGTTTAATATGGTGGGGTATCCTGTTCATACTTGATGAAGTTTGGTGTTCTTCAAGGGTACAATCTTGTGATCTTTTCAACTACTCTTTTCATCTCTTTTCAACTACATGCAGATTATCTAAAATTATATCAAACCATTTTGGATGATGATAATGGTCATAATTTCATCCTGTAGAATAATGTTTTCAATGGGCTCTAATTAATCATATGCCGCTCAACCTGGTAAAATTAGAATGTTCATATTTTCAAGGAACACAAACATCTCATATTATCCATACTGGATCTGATCTGAGTCTATTGAGAATAGTGGCAATGAAAGACTTGGGTGTTACTTGATGAGAAATTCTCATATGGTCATGGTTGAAGAGTTGGTTGGCAAGAGTCAAAATCTTGGCTAGTAAAGTGGATCACACAAGGTTTCAAAAGCCTTAATACCTGCATTTTATTTTACAAAGCCATATTTATAAATCCGAATATCATTGATAAACATAAAAAATAAAAGAGGACCAAGGAATCCCAGACTTCATCAGGTGATATCCAGGGATGATATCCTGGTCATAATGGGATAACCTAATAGAATGTGTCCAAGAAACATTCTTGTCATGGCTTCACCTAATTTTTTGACCATCCCTATCATCAGATGTTACAGAGAAGATGTTCGGAGGTTGTTTAATATAACTAAGCTTGAGAAAAGAAAAACTATTTGAAACTGGAAGATTTTTTGTTGACAGTAAATGTAATATAGTGTCAAATATCATACTCAAGAGTCCCAGTTCACTTGATAAGAGATTTTAAATGTTTCCTTTCCAGACTAAGATTGGAGAATCTTTCACCAATGAAGAGATGTAAGGAGGTCGGCCGCTTCTTCAAGGACAGAGTACGTTTTTGAAGGTTTGAAAAAAGGACCTTTAAAAAATAGTTTATCAAAATGGTATGTGCATGATTATCACCATACATGTCCTAATGTCCCATAGGACATATGTACATTTATATATATATATATTTAAAAAGGTAGCTCAGTTTCTACTTCAATTAAACGGTTGTTTCAAGTTAGTCATGCTTCATTGATCATTGATTCTGTCTTTGTCCTACAGCATACCAAGGTTGTTTGTTCTGCTGTGCACTTCCTTTCCCCTTAGTGTCCAGCTATCTATCATATTCAGTTCATTTAGTGTGATAATGGATTCACTGTATGGAATGACAGAGGTGAATCATTAAATTAAAAAATTATTATTTTTACTTACTGAAATACTTGAAATTTTAAATAATGTTCCAATATAGGACAAAGCAATGTTTTTAAAAAGTATATGGAGGTGAGAAATTGAATGTTTGTATTTTTCTTCAATGGCTGAGCAACTACAGCTGAACTAACACAGGCTTGATACTATCTAGGAATAGATTCGCCAATGGTAAATATAAACAAATTTTAATTTATGAGTTTTTTATGTTTTTTATTACCTTCTAATCAGCTTTTTATATCTTTTTTTTTTCAAATTAAGATGGAACAGTTCCATATTAATATTAATGATTTTTCAGTTTAATTTTAAGTGGACTAAATGTGTAATGATCATTAATGTCAACATTTAAGTATATATATTGTCAGTGAATGAATATGAAAAAAAACAAAATAAAAAAATTTACTTTCATTGCTTGTGTCTGTGAGCGACGAATGGCACCAGAAGTTGGTTGTCTGGGAAATTGTATCCTTCGACTTTTGTCTCCCAGACTCCCGACTGAGGAATTAGTAGCAGAACTCACTGACGATACACCTGAAAGTAATGAAAAAACTATTAGTTTAATATGTAACTTAACATCAAAATACAATTTAGATTAAAATATTTAGCCCAAAATACAATTTTACATCAGCATGTTAATCCCGCCACCAAATTATTTATTCAGCCCTAGTAGTGATAGCATTCTGTTCATCATGAATGAACATCATTATTTTCATTGAAATCAACTCTGATTAGTGAATCTTGTTCCTCAAATATTGTACATCTGTAATAATAACAAGAAAGGCAGTAACAGACAATGTAAAACACAGTTTAATGTTCCCCCATTCCTACTGTAAAACAATAACATACACTGTCGTATACTACTTTAATTTAGTAGGGAAAATTAATAATTGTTAACCATAACTCATAAAAAATAGCTGATTTTTCACTATTTTAATATAGGATAATAATTAATTTGATTTAGTCTGACAAAATCCTTAAAAAATGAGTACAATCCATTGTAACATTACAGTATGTTAATTATTATTATTTTTTAAATAATATTTTTTTTGTTTTATTTAATTAAATGTATCACTTATTACCTGCATTCTGATGGACTTGACATGCACATCTGAAAAAATAATTTGACTTTGTGAAGTAAGTTATGGTTAACCACTTCACACATTTCTTGGTAAGCCTTGCATGGAATGTTGCTATAGCTGAGAAGAATTATTCCAGTTTCAGGAATGATTTAAAATTCATGTCCTCCTCCAATTGCTAGCAAATGAACCTATTTTAATATGTTTAGACAGAGATATGCTTTTTAGAATATATTTTTAAATTTTTATAATGTGTTTGATTTTTCTTTGTATTATTCTTAGAAATTACATAAGTAACGATCTAGTTGTTATAATTATCTAGTTGTGTGATTGTGGAAGAAAATAACAATATGAATAACAAACCCAGTTATTTACAACTGAACTAGAAATTTTTCTATACACCATAAAAAGTTATAATTAAATAATATATACTTCTGGGTTTATAAATTTTGGTTTTTCATTTTTTTTACTTCCTTGTACAAAGTGAAGGATGTGATTGCAAAAATTTTGGTTTTCAGATTTCAATGGAAATATCCATTTTGACCATCCCTGAATCCATTTTGACTAGTTCCATCGAATCTCACATTTCTTAAAAATGATTAGTTGTAGGATATTGAAGTTTTGGATGTTGAAGTTATTACATAGAGGTGTGCACTTACTCTTTTGATTGCAATCAACTGAACCAAAGTGTTTGGTCCAGTTTGGTCCAAGCCCAAAATCCAAAAAGTTTGGATTAGAGACTTCTTAACAGCAATAATAAGTCCTCACAGCTATTCAGTGATATATCATAAATGGTACTTATTTTCATTGGTTCCAGAGTTATAGCCAAATAAAATTTTAGTTAATGAAATATCTGACTCTTACTAGGGGAAGGCACATCTGTTCAAATCTGACTTCATCTCCTTTTCTTTAACTTTTTTTATTTATTTAAATATATTGAATTATTAATTATTATTAACCTCTGATTGTAAAAGAAAAATACATTCAATAATAACAATTAAAAAAAAAAAAAATTTGAAGTTATTAATGAAATAAAATTTTATATACCTTTCATTAAAAAAAATGTGTATATGTAATTTAATAGGTGTACAAGGAAGTCATATGGTGTCTAAAACAGATTTTTTCTGAATGAATTATGATCATTCAGTTTTACTTGTGGTTACCACCCAGCAAGTATTTTGTTGGATGTATGTTCATATGTAATTTTTATGCTGATATTTGTATGACAGGTAATTTTAACTTGATTTATGTTATATTATCATCCATTTTTTAATATTTATTTTCTATTTCATAGTGTAAAATTCTATAAATAGCATTTAAATGTGTAAATACAGCCCTATACTCGAGACAATGTGTATAATATACCTACCATAAGGGTTGAATTTATCCTGCATTTTAGTGGATTTGGCTTGCCAATGTGTAGTGGCACATTTAAATGAGTGAAGAAGGCAATGGAAAATCACTATATTTCTTACTTTTCTTAAGTCTTGCTTATTATGTTGAGAATAACTGCATCGATTTTTGGAGTGACTGGTAGACCTATCTCATATTAAATTATCTATAATCTTTTTAGTTATGGAACCTGACATACATATTCATATATATTGTTTATTTATTTATTTATCTATCCTAAATAAAGATGTATAAGAAATATGTTAGATAATAAATTACATAGTTACCTGAGAAAGAGGAAGACCCTGAAGCCATCGAGTAAAGTGATTCTGAATTTGGAACAGAGTGGGCCATGGAATAATGTGAGGCCGATGGAGGAACAACCCAGGATTTGCTACCAACGGAATAAGCAGAAGCAGCTCTGATCAACAGGCTATTGCCTGCTGTCTGCTTCAGCCTAAGGATTTTGGCGCGGCAAATAACACAGCGTAGCGGCAGGAGTCGCTGGGACACAGCCATTTGTATTGTCTTAACAAAGCACTTACGGCAGACGACGCGGTGTCCACAAGGTGAAGTCTGCATTGTTGCCTTTGCATTGACACATATAACGCACTAAAAAAAAAAATAAAAAATTAATTAGACTATCAGTTATTTAATTTCTTTTTAATTTAAATTTATTGTAATAATACGCTGTAAACAATTATTCCATTAAAATTTATAAATGTTAAAATGAATAGAAGAACATAAGGTTATAAAGAGTTACTGTATTTACAGAAATAACTACGGAATAAAATCAATAGTTGTAACTGTTCATATTTATTAAAGGTTTTCATCCGTTTGTCATGAAATTTTCTGCAGAGTATTACATTATCGTTATAACCATCGTTATCATCATCTCAATCGAATTTGAAGATGATCGGAAATAGCTATTAAATTATTTGTTTAGGTTTTTAATATTTATGCATTTAATATTTAGGTTTTTACATTCAAAATAGCTCTCAAATTGCAGTTATTTACAACATATTTTATAGCTCCTGTCGATATCTTGATGACCCATTGATAGTGTACTCATTACAAGTGCTACATTTGATGTCATGATTCAAGTCCACATTAGGTTTGCTTCTTAACGTTGAAGTAAATGATTTGTTTATCGTTTGTAAAGCCTCTTTAATTATTGTTAATTAATAATCAGTTAAATCATATGCTATAAATTTTTATCTTTCGATTAAAAAATATGTCAATTTTCGTATTATAAAGTACATCTTGAAGCACGATTTTAAACTGAGGTTTCCATATCCTTTTTGAAGCTCAATTAAAAAAAAATGGTTACGATTGTATGTGAAACTTCATCAAATATCAATAATAAAGTCATCTATTACTGGCTTAGATGAAGTAACCATTAATTCAGCACTGGTGAATTTTGTTTGAGTTAACAATATCACGATAGTTTAGTTAACAAAAATCGACTTATTTGTATGGCTTCAGTTTAAATTGCATGGCCATAAGTAAGAGGAATAGCTACTGAAGATTATCACAAATGTGTCTAAAAGCATTATGATTTAAGTATAAAGAAAAATATTTAAAGATAAATCATGTTTGTTATTAAAAATTAATTAATAATTTTTTTAGGTATTATCACTTTATAACAAATATTCTTAAATTTTCTTTATAATCATAAAAATAAAAATGATAATTTTTTATCATAAAAATTCTTTATAATCATAAAAATGATAGTAGTGTTTTAATTGATTTCAAAACATGTTCTCAGTTTGATCTGGTTAAACGTTTGTTCATAATATTCTCTACAATTCCGAACCTGTTAGGTAACAGTAGCGAACCTATGATTACACAGCTTAGTTCGAACTGTGTAATTAATGCTATATAACATTAATTATATAACAGGCCGAATATTGTTTGTAATGTATTTTTTTAAATTATTTATACATTTTACAAAATTTATAAAAAGGAGAATGCGTAGTCTCTGATTGTATATGACTCTGATAACTCAAAATGTATATAAAACAGTTAATAAAATTAACAAAAAGATTATGAAGTATTACTTTTCAATTTGGACTATAAAGCGAGTTTGTATAACAAACGAATTTCAAGTAAGGACATTTTTTTTATTCAATCCTTAAATGCTTTTAAAACTTTTTGTTATTATTTCCTCGAATATGCTATTACAATTATTTTAACGAAAAAAAAAAACAGGTGGGTAAAGGGATAGGTAAAACAAATTTTAAAACTAAAAATACTGTTTAAATGTAAAATATAGTAAAAAAATAAAAGTAAATAGAAAATAAAACTAATTTCAAAATATATAATTTAAAAAGAGAAAATAATACGTTACTAATTATTTTTTAAATGTCAAATTTTGTGAATTTGGCGCAAAATTAATGGTTAGTTGTTGGTAGGGGTAAAAATGTAATTCTGGTTTATGAAGTCCAAATTTAATAAAAGATCTAAATTCTTACTTCTTAATTTTTAGTGATTTTTTATTTGAAGTCTATTTTATTATTATTATATTTTTACATCTATTTTATTTTGATAACAATTATTATATTATACAGAAGCAGAAGTATTTTTTTTTTGTAAATAATTTAAAAAATTTTTTATTTCGACACTGGTCAATGTAGTTACCTTATAGAGTAGTTAATTTATGACTATCTTTTTAGCTTTCCAGTACTTCTTCATTCTTTCACTGTGCCCCTTCTTTCTTCCGTCAAATTTAGTTAGATCATTCTTCTTCTCTTTCGGGATCTCTTTGAATGCTAAGATTTTTTCCTAAGCTCTTTCCTGTCTTTTAAATCCGTCACGTTTATGTTTGCTACCCTTTCCTCTTTATCCTCTATGTCCTCTTTAACGTCTTGAACCGTTTAACTTTTGCTATCACTATTACATTTAACAAAATTTTCATTTCGTAGGTCTGTTTGAATCCATTCTTGTCAACTATTAGTAGAATGCGTTTTTTCATACGTATTGCTTTTGTGATTCTATCTAACTCCCGGTAAAATTCCTCATCTTTTCTCCATCGTTAGTTTTTCTACACCTTATGATTTTCTTTAGTATCCGTCATTCAGCAACTGCCAGTTTATTTTTTTCCACTGGTTCAGAGCTACGCATACTGATGCGTATAAAACTCCTGGATTAGATTACCGTTGTGTAGTGCCTAGCTTCCCATCCTTGAGATACGTTTCTTATTGTAAACGTCCTTCTTAGGCTGTAGAAGTTTAGAATGTAATTCATCCTGTTTGCTTTTTTGTTCACACCATTTGGTTGGATAACTTCACCGAAGACCTAATTTGCTCGTCTTTTTTCTCTCAAGTTCTGTCCGTAACAATTTTTTGTGCTTTCTTAATATTTGTTATAAACTCTTTCTTTTTCTAAGGAAATTTGTAAGCTTACTTTTTTGGCCACTACGAGTAAGACACATTTTATGCTGATATTATTAGGACTAATTATTATGCCCTAATAATAATAATATTAATTTTTTTGCGATTTTTCTAACTTTCCTTTTTTTAATTTTATTTATTTTTCATCAAATCTGGTATCTTTATTCTATAAATAAGCATAAACAAAAATTTTAAAGCACTAAAAAGTGAAAAAATAAATATTTCGTATAGTGAAAATAAAAAATAATAACAAAAGTAAACCAAAATATAACAAAAATTAAAAAAAAAACACACATACTTAAACTAAATAATGAATAATAATAGTGACAATAATAAAACGGTAGTAAATAAAGATTCTTCGAACGTTTAATCCTATAAACTTCTACCGTTCGATGTTTGTTAAAACCGATCAATCCTAATTTTATAATTTTTTTTTATCGAATGGGTTAACAAGCCAAGATTTAAATCACTTTTTTATGTTTTATTTATGCATTTACAACAAAGAATTAATGTTCATGTTATCCAAGAGAGGACGTAAAGAGGATGGATGTCCACGAAGGGTTTTAATAGTTTAATTTGTAAGTGTTCTGATGACAGATAAATATTAATTTCATAAAATTTACTTTGACTGGTCATTTATTGAGTTTCATTCTTATTGAAAATATTACTATAAAATTAATCATTATTTTTTGTTCTTAAAATTTCATGTTAATTTATATGTAAATCACGAAGTAATAAATAACGTAAGGCGAAAGGCAACCCCAAACGGGTTTTAGTATAAAAATAAGTGATGCATATAAGATAAGAAGTTATTCCCAATTTCCTTTCTCCCCTTATTCGTCTTCTTTCTGATCTTTTCTCTTTTTCTAATTCCCTTTCTTTCTCGCACTTCCGTCTTGTTCCTTTTTACCCTTCTATAAAGCTCTTTGCGTGCAATATCCCTCTTCGAGTGAATTTAGCTGAGCTAAGTTAAAAAAAGACTAATTTGATAGGTGGAAGGAAACTAGAGAGAAAAACGATATAATGCGTTTTTATCTCGGAAGTAAAAAGAAAAGAGGAAATTACCCCACTTCTCCCTTTTCAGAAAAGATGTTAGTATTGATGTTTAGTTAGTCGTTTAAATTATTTAACAACCATTATTTTTTTAAGTTAATGCTTAAATGACACTTTTCTTTTTAAGCGTCTAAGTATCCACACATTGCAAACACTTTTTTGGGTTACTGTAAAAACAGCAAATAGGTTTATTTATTTGTTACAATTAAATTAATAAATGAAATAGCATAGTTGGATTAGACCAGAGTTTCTCAAACTGGGAGTCGCAGTGGTACGAAAGGGAAGTTCACGAAATTAGCCTACAACTTTACACGTAAACAATAATGAAATCATTTTATGAGAAAAAACCCATCTATTATAAATATTTTACTTACATTTATTAGTACACATGTAAAAATAATTAATTAATGCGATGGTTGTGTTTGTTTTTCGTTTAAAATTTTTTCCGCAAGTGGATCTACGTTAAAAACGTTGAAATAAAAAAAAAACAAATTGTTTTCAAGTCATAAAAGACGATACCTATATCAACGAGTCATTTTTAGTGCAATCATAGATGAAAAAACGCACATATTGATATGCAGAAAGAAAGAAAAAATATTAGTGAATAATAATAATAACTAAAATTATTTTATTTTGTATTTAATTTGCGTGTAGATTTATTTGATATTGAGAATATTCATCAGAACAAATCCAGTTCGATTCGAAAATAAATTTCTTTGCTTGTTCAGTGAAATACTAATCTTCTCTTCATTAAGCTATTCCAATTCGATATCTTCATCGAATACCATCTTATGGTATTCTCTGAAGCCACATACTATCTTAGTCATAAAAAGTCAGATTTACGAGTCATAACGCTTTGTTCCCATTAATACATGTATTAGAATACATAAATACCATTTCACTGTATTTTAAGCAAAAATAAATCTGCAAAAAATAAAGCTGCTGATTCATAAGTTTATTATAATAGAGGTTGCCGGTTTCGTATCTGTCATATTAAAAAAAAAATCAAACAAAAAAATTAGAAGTGATTGAGAAATCCAAACTGTGTGAAATGTAAATATGAAGGGAACCGATGAACTGCATAAATAATATTACTATTAATTGATAGTACTAGTCACGCTTAATGATGTGCCTTATTTGTTGAACGCGAGTACAAAGTTATGATTTTTATTCAGTTTCCTAGAGCTAACTTATTTAGTCTGGTTTGTAGCAGATACTACTATCTGCTTATAAGTATTACAAAAATAAATCATTTCTACGATTTCTGTAATGACTCGCTGAATTCCTCTAGACTGTTCAGAGCTTGGAATACGCTAACAGTTATTTATTTATTTAACAAATACAGATCGATAACCAATACTTTCTTTCTATTTCTTTTACTTTTTTAATAATAAGGAATGAATTTTTGTAATGTGTGAAAAATAGGTAGCCTGGTTGGGATTAAAAAACAGAATTATTAGGCAGAATTAGAGGAACTCTATCGTAGTGAAGCGCATGTAAAAAATACTGTTAGTACTATTTTTAGTTACTTGCAACCCATAAATCGAGAGTAATTTTTATTTTTATTTTATGTAAAATGTCTATCAAAACCGAATTAATTTATATCATTCGTAACCGTATATCTTACGTTCTAATAATTAAATATAATTAATATTGATATTTCGTTAAAAATCCCATAATATTAAACAACGATTAAAATACCAGTAATTTGTAAACATAGAATGGGCTGCAAATTAAATTTTAATGAATTTTTTCTCCAATGAAATAACTTGGTTGTTATTTATTAATGTAAGTACGCTAGAAAATTCTTTCGTTGAAATATTTTACTCGTGATTGGAATTCAAAGTAGAAATAAAGAGTCCTGAGGGGAAGATAAAAGGATTTGAAAAGTAGAAGCCGAAGCAAGCAACACACATTCCTTATCGCAGCTTTTTATTCAAGCCTGCTGTTATGAGTAAAAACCTTTATTCGATCGATAATACTTTATGCAAGCTAATATTGTATTATTCCCTGTGTACTTGCCATTATTTCACTCCCTTTCACTTCATATCAAATAATATGTTTTTTTAATTTTATTTTTTAATTAAATAAAGATTTTAATTAAATCATTTTGTCGAAATTAATTCCTCGTAGAAAATACATGTGTATGTTATAGAAAATTATATTAATAAATTCATTTTTTCTTTATTAGGGTGGACAATTATTTTTCTTTCTCTTTTCAATACTGTTTTATTTGCTTTAAATCTGAATTATTTTTCAGAAGATTTTGTTTAAAAACATAATTAACTTGGAATTAGCTATTTTCAAAATTATTATTATTATTAGTAGTAGTAGTCTTAATAAGCTTTTACCATACTTAATTTATAAAGTTAAAAGTAAAGTTTAGTTGTGTTTTCTTTCTATTTTACATGAAATTTTGTTATAGACATACGACTTTAAATAAAAGTGTAATAAAAAAGTAAAGCGAACTACATCTAACAGCAGAATATAATTATTTAAAAAAAAAATTAATTATCATTCATTCACTGTTTAATTTTTTTCTACTTTCTCCACGTTAAGCGCTTATGAAGAGGTCCCTGCGTCGTTAGAACGTATGAAAGTAATTGTATATGCTATCTGTCACCTATGACGTCAAAACATAGCAGTCAACTATAGCAACTATACGTCAGTGCTACATTAGTGCTCCTTGTGGTGAGAGGAGGTGCTATTGACGTAATATACCAACTTAGCTTCTAGTTTACTTAGAGAATTTTTCTGGGTGGGGAGTGCGATTTTGCAAAAGTTTTTTTGGAAAATTATTATTTTTTAATTGTTAAAGAATGTGTCTAAGAAAAATAAGACTTTAATTAGGCGAAATCTCTAGATACTGAGGGTGACTTTGATCTTCAACCTTACCCCCTTGACCTTTTAAGTTGAAAATTTAATTGCATCAATGTCCCATACATAAAAAGACTATAAGGCGATCTTTAGAGTGCGACAACAAACATACATATGTACATACGAACAGCCGGTAATTTCCATCCGGTTTTGGGTTTTTTAGATTCCTTAGATGTCAAAACGTAGTCAAGTAAAAACCGCATATGCCCATATTGAACCGATTACAATACTTTCTTTTCTATAGCTATATCTCTGCTGTAGGACAGATTTACGCGCAGTTTTTTTTTTATAAAATTGGTCTACGTCGTCCGGAGAATGTTTAAAGCTATTGAAATTCTTAATCTACCAGTAGAAAGAAAGTTAGGGGTATTTTAATCAATATACTCAATTTAGCAATAGCAAAGTATAAATATTATGACATGTTTTATAATTATTAGTATAATATATATCTTAGTAGTGTAAAAAGTTATTTCGTTATGTGCACCTTTCTATATTATTGTCAACTCTTATTACTTGTGAGCTTACTTCTTCTATTGTTATGAAATCACACCGAGTCTACTCGTTTTGCTAATGTTCTAAAGCGGCTCCAAAAAAGATTACTTATAATCTTCTACAAAAGATATTAGTACATTTTTATCCAGGCAACAACATAATACATCCAGTTACGATACGATAAAAAATATAATGTAACCTAACCTCTCTCTTTTATTGAATTTTTGATAGAAGACATGAAAATGATGTAACCCAAAACGATTTTGTCTTTTTAGTAAAAAGATTATCGTTTAGGAAAGAAATATTTTTCAAAAATTCCGGATAACATTATTTTTTGAAGTTATTCTTATCGCTTAAATGACCAGGTTAATAAATAATTTTTTTAATATAAACACTTTTTAAAAATCATATTTTCTATCAAAAAAGTCATAAAAAAATAGGGATGATCATTAATAAACTATGTTTGTTGCCAAAATGGCAAAAATAATAAAGAAAAGGCGGATGTCATATTTCTAAATATAGCTTGACAGAATTTAATACAATATTTGACATCAAAACAATAGTTGTTTCATTAGAAGAGCAAAACTTTTTCTGCTTAACAACAAATACTTTTATTTAGGACTGCTAAGACTTAACTACTAGGTCATATTAATGCCTGATTTTTATTGGTTATAAACTCTAAATCCAAAAAAAATAATTATTCAAAGGTAAGTTATTATTTTAATAATAATTAATAACATGTTTTTTACGAAATAATTCGATTACAATATTTTTGCAAGAGAATAATTATTCGAATTATTTATTTAAAATGAAAGCGTAACAAGAAAATCGTTGTCATTCTTTCAAAATATATTTCTTTAATGTAGTTGTATCGGTATGTCATAACTTTTTAATTTTGTTATTGCCAGCTAAAACACGCTTCTAATCATATTTATTGAGGCAGATGAGATAAAAATAATAGGTGAAAAAGTTTCCAATTCCTAGTCAGGAAACGAACTCCAGATTTGATTTTATGTTTTTCGCTATTAGTTAAAGATTTAAAAGAGAATTTCCATATCTTTTTAAAGAAGAGATCCACGCTCTTAGTTAATTCGTAGGTAATGTAAATTCAGCGCATAGGGCTCTTACTGTTGGATTTATTTTTATTATTTGTTATTTAAGGTGATTATACAAACTCAAATAAAATTCATCATTAATTAGATAGTCAAAGTAAATCTTTGAGAGATGGATGTTTTAGATCTAACAAGTTTAACCTCAGACAGTCTTTACTTACTTAAATAATTTTATTCTAATCTTACAAACACTGGCAGTTGTGTGTCTACAGCCATTTAATTACCTTAGTTATTTTAACAAAAGAATACAAAGTAATAGTTTTAAATATAAATTATCATAGATTATATTATGCATATATTATCTTTAAATGTTTCCTGTAAATCCAAAATAGTTTTCTACTAACTGTATAAATACTTTTTATTGGTTGGGTATTTTGCAAATGTTTGTGTCACATATATATATAAATGAGTAAATATCTATAGTAATATTTTTTTGAAATTTTTGTGTTTAAATTCTCCAGAGTATTTATTATATCTAAGTGGTTTTTTAAAATTATTATTAATAAAATTGATAAAATTTAAATCATAATATCTTAAACTTTCATGAAATTTCATGCTTTGTTTTGGTGTTTTGAAGTTTAGTCTATTTCATGTATTTACATAGAATTTGTAGGAAGTTTAATGAATTTTCTATATTTAACAGTCATAATTTTTTTTTTTAATCGGTTGCACATTTAAACTTTTTGTAATAAGTATTAATTTATCCAAAAAGTAACTTAATGTAAGTAAAAACAGACGCAGAGAATAATTTAATATAAAATGCAAATAAACTTATATGTAAATAATTATTGCTAGAATACCTCATCTTCTTGTGACGTCGCTAATTCAGGTTCATTCTCTTCAAGTTTAGTCAATAACTTGTCCTGAAATAAAAAAAAAAAAATATTAGATAATACTTCTTTTCTCTTTATCTGTTTAGCCTTCGAAACTACCGTAAGGTATTACTTTAGAGGATGAATGAGGATGATGTGTATGCATGCGAATGAAGTGTAGTCTTGTACAATCTCAGGTCGACCACTCCTGAAAAGTGTGGTTAGCTGAAACCCAACCACCAAAGAACACCGGTATCCACGATCTAGTATTCAAATCCGTATAAAACTTTTTATCTTTAATAGGATTTGAACCTTAGAACTCTCGACTTCAAAATCAGCTGATTTGCGATGTCGCATTAACCACTAGACCAACCCGGTGGGTTGGATCATTAATACTTATGTACGTGTGTTGGCATGTTTGAAGCTTAATAACTTTTGACTAGATAAACTGTTTTTGATGAAATTTTGTAAAGAGTCTCGTATGTACGGGGTAACTTTTTGGTAAAATTATGGGGTTGATATCTCCATGGGATGGGGTAGAAAGTTTTTTGGGATCAATTTTTTTTAAGGTTTAACAAACATAATCCTCTTTGCATTAAACTCAGTATATGCGTACATACTTACCTTATCTTTTTAAAGAAAAGTTTCCCTGAAGATTTCCCTTTCCCAAAAATCGAAAAAAGCTGTTTTTTTTATTTATTACATATTTTTCAGTCGAATTAAAAAAAAATATCTTCCTAGGCATAGTAGTAATCTGTGATATAAAAAATAGGGGCAATATTGGTGGTTGGGAGGGCGATAAAAGTTTAAAAATATAGATTTTTTGAATTAAAAAAAATTTTTTTTTTGTTTATTTTCACGCATCATTATTTTTTCCAATATATAAGAATAAATAATCAATGATTTTTGGGTTGCATTTTAAAAGAAACACTTAATATTTAGATACGAAGTTATGGATTGACTTATTAACAATTACGATATATAACAACAGCATAATAATTAGTAGTTATCAAAAGAAGTTTTTTGAAAAATGTTAAAATCCTATTTTAGATAAACACTCTCATATTAACAGAAATATAGTGGTAATGACAATCAAAATATTATTATTTTCTTTTTTTAAATATTTTCAAATTTTCCATTTGGAGATCTAAAATATTCAGTGCATTAATATTTTTAGGCTATCAAAAAATGATTTTTTAATATTTTTGTGTAAACTAATTTCTATAGTGTGATTCATTTTAAGTTTTTCTGTAGTAATGTAGAGTATTATAAAATTTGTAATGTAAGTGGCACATTACTATACTCACACCTTATCTTCGACTTCTATTGAACAGATAGGAAAGTTGCAGAAAATATTTCGGTATTAACAATACAGTTTTTATTGCATCAATTTCATTTAATTTTATCCACATGAAGAGAATTTTTTTTTATCACACTCGACTAAGATAGTAGTAAAATTAAAAAAAAAAAGCGAAGCATGATTGTTGTAAATTTAGTACGACTTTTGTTAAATATTAGCCTCCTCATAATAATATTTTATATTTATGATGCTCGTAAATCACCTGTAGTACTAAGGTACCAGCAAGAGTTATATTCGATGAGCATAATGTTGTTTACTCTACATCCAATATTAATTAATACTGAGAAAAGTTTCAGCTATAAAATTACTTAACTCTATCGGTTGCATTATCGATTGGCTAGTTGTGCAAATACATTCACCTACTTTTGGTACATATATGGAAAGCATATCGTATTTTGCTGTCGCTTCAGCATAAGAATAATTCACTACAACTTTATTTTATATTAATATTTTCAGGTTGCACTTAAGCAAAAATATTTCAGTAGTCAAAATAATATTTGAAATACATTTTCTTCTAAGTAACCTTTTTAATTTGTTCGAGAAACTGGGGCTAATCTAATTTTGAAAAAATGTTATGTATATATTACTCTTATTTACCGGCTAGAATTCATTCGAAAACAAAGATTTATAAGCGATGAAAATTAACGGTATAGAATTTTAAAACTTTTTCATAAAAAATTTATTTGTCATTTTAAATTTCTTTTTCTTCTTTTAAAGGAAAAAGATTTTATTTCTAAAAAATTGTATACAATTTTTGTATGAAATTTTAATAAAGTGGTACATGGCAGAATACTGATTAATTCAGTTTTTTGTTTTAATGATTAAACACAGTTTTATGAAACGCTATATATATATATATATATATATAAATGGACTGCAGTTAGATTAAAAATATGAAGATAACGTTGAAGTACTAGTATAAACTACAAACTTGTGTAGTAAAATTTTAATCATTAAAACATAACTAAAGGTGATTTACCATCAACCACTCTATCTAATTAAGATATCCTTGCATAAAGTCTGAAAAAAGGACATTACTAATAATCTAAAAAAAATATACTTCAATTAATTGGTAGCTTTAATAAACTAGATAAAAGGAGTGTCTCAATTTTCCCGTATGCCTTGAAGATTTAAAAACATTTTCTTATAAAAGTTCCTCTCTTGGTCTCATTGAAAAGTTTTATCTAACATCTCTTTTTAAAATGAGATCTATATTAAGCGATTTTAAAGTGACATATAATATATGTAGATAGAAAATCTAACATCTAAATGCAAAGGTTTGTGACGGTCTATCCGTTTACAACACCATCATGTGAGAACCAATCGACCGATTTTTTTTTCAAATTTTTAGAATATATTCGTGTTAACTCAGGGAAGATTTTTAGTCATATATCTAGGCTCTACTCCCCTTGGGGGTAAAGTTGTGAATTTTTCTTCTTGTACGACAACCTAATACCGTTTTGATTTCTTTTTTCGACATAAAAATAATAGACTATGTGTTTTACTACATATCCAATTTTCAGCTCTCTACCTTGACCCCTTCACAACATGTAGGGTATTCTAGTGTAATGGAAAGGGGAACCAAAAGGAGTACATTCCTCTTCACCAGGAGCATATCAGAGTTTCTATATAAAGAATAAAGGAAGAAAGAGAACTTTATAGGTTTAATTGTTATTTATCAGTATTATTTTCACAATCATGAGAATAAAAAAGATAGTGGGGGGTCAACGGGATCCGCCTCCTGGCTAGACGAAGCGCGAAAGAAGCAAGCCCTGACCAGCTGGTAATATATATATGAATCTATATATAACTCTGGAGTGTATATGTACAGATAGTTCCCACTGGAGATTTTGAGGCCAGCTACACAATTTTACTATGCGAGAAGCATTAACTCCCTAAGTGGAGGCATTAATATTTCACACAAAAACTACTCAACCGATTAAGCTGAAATTTTGTATGAACATAGTTTTTATACTGTAAAGAACATAGGACTCTTGCCGTTACGAAATATTTTACTGTTTCAAGATGATGACCGCTTTAATGGCTTGCCGCATCGAGCGGATTATATTCCTTGCCGATATTCAACTTTGCTATGGCAAAACCGTAGGTTAAATTGAATTCAAAAATCACTTTCAATGTTTAAAATCAAATTTTTTCCAAAAAGAATTTTTATTTTTTTCAATATCTCTTTCTGTTACTGAGTAAAGCAGCTTTAAATGTCAGTCGGTGTATGGTCTTAATTTCTTTAGAATTGCTCTTTCCGTTCAAGGGCCGTCAGTTTCAACTTAGAGTTGCTTTGTCGATAACGTAAATAAATCAAAAGAGCAGATACTTCTAGTGGTCGATCTTCACTTTGAGCATCAATGCTTCTCGCATTGGTAATTGTGGCTTGCTATACCTTTGAGAGTATATATACAGATTGTTCCCACTGGAAACTATGGAGTCTCCAGTGGGAACAATCTGTATATATACTCTCAACAGATAAAAGCTATAAATACTAAATTCGAGTCCATTCTTTAGATTATGTTATTTATAAAAATTTCCACCAAAAAGTTAAAAACATAAAAAAACAAAGACAAAAACAAAAGAAGAATATAAGAAACGAAGTACATCATAAAAACCGCGCAAAATACTTTTTAACTTTACAAAGGATGGGTAATAGCTATTACTACAATTTTTAAGATGGGGCCCAATTATGCTGAAATCCGAATACTTCAAAAATTCCAAATTTTTGCTCTGAAAAAATTACAATATACTGATAATTTTTATAAATTGAACAGGATTTAATTTTTACAATTTATGTTTAATAATCTCATGCTTGTGAGAAAAATAATATATATATACATATTATATGTATAATATGCAATATGTTTGTATGTAAATTTGTGTGAGTGCCATCATATGGGTATGTTCAATATTCTGTATATATATATAATATAAATAATCATTGCTTAATGTTGGATGTTACTGCTTAATGATATAAATAAACTCTAATCTCATTGTGATATTCAAATCTTTTCCTCAGAAAATTCAAGAAAATTATTTTTTTAAATTAGGATGTTGAAAGAAGACATTCATGATTTCCAGGAATCTTAATAAATATGTTTTATGTCGTATTCTAAATTCCTTTTCGTTTTTTTAAACAGATTTTAACTTTCTCTCCTTTATGTTTCGTAATAATGGCTTACTTTCATATATGAGTTCTTTGAAGTACTTCGAGCTAAGTGAATGCGGGAGCGTTTCAATCGAGTGGAAGCTAAATTTGAGGTTCCAATAAAAGCGGCGGATGAGGACATTGTATTCTTGACTCAACGGAAACAAGGTTTCCGAAATGAATTTGCCGATGAATGTACTGGCCGATCGATCCTTAGAGATCAAAAGAAAGCTTGACTCTCATCTATCCATCCCAGGTGGAACAGTTATAAAGGACACTCGAAAAATCGAAATCCTTTATCCGGGAGACGCAGATGAAGATAATAGTCTAGTTTTTGGGATGGTAATAGATGAGTTATCGGAAGATTTAATTTATCGGACGATTGAGGCACTAAATAAGATCAAGGGTATAAGTGGCACTAGATTGCGGTTCTGTGTTCTGAAAGAGAAATATGGATGGAAGTTTGCTAAGATTTTGGAATATTGGGCCAGGAGAGAATCTGGGCTACCAGATAAGCTATTTTTACATCTAATAGCGTCGGAATAGCGACTACCCACAGAACCGGTTGGCTCCCCATCATCACTAGTCACGGTATGTAAGGCGGGGACCTCATACGCGGATCTGTTTAATATGGTTAAAGTGGGGGCTGGAAATGGCCTGGCGACTAATATCGTATCTGTTAGAAAAGGAAGGGGCGATGAACTACAGATACGGGTGAAAGAGGGTCCAACGCCAAGGTTGATCTGTTATAGCGATTGGATGAACGGCTAACGAATGCGGTGATAGGGGGACAACCCAAAGGACAGAAGAATGGTTGCCTTCACGTGCGGGGAATGGATAAGGATGTAACATAAGTTCGTACATTCTAAGTCGAATGTAGAGCGTAACATCATAGACGCAGTACGACAGGCGATCAAGATGTGATGGACCAGATAGAAATGGAATATTTTTAAGTGTGGCAGTACGGCTCACCGAGTAAAAGACTGCAAGGAGGGAGCCAAATGCATAGAATGTGGACATAGAACGGGAGATTCGCTCTGTACAAGGCATAACCATAGAATAACAGGTGGATAACCGGTACTACGATGATGAGGTGTTTACAAATAAATGTTGGGAGACGGAGGTTGCGCTCGATGACGTATGGAGATGGGCAAAAAGGAAGATTACGATATGATGTTCTTTATGGAACCGAGCCGTATCTTGACTGCTAATAACAGTTGGCAGGCAGATGTGAATTACAATGTAACGTTTGTATCTGTCTCATGGAGGTATTATGTAATGAGAACTAAAATCCGGATGGGGATAGTTAGTGTCTTCAGGTTGACAGTTACTGTGGTAGCTGCCTATATATATCACCGAACTGTGCAGAGGACCGTTTTGAAGACTTCCTTGATGATCTAATTGCTGCAATTAGAGAAGCGCCGAGGCCGGTTGTAGTTATGGGAGACTTTAATGCGGAAGCAGTAATGCTTGGAGGGTTGAAAACCACTCCCAGAGAAGTCAAACTGGCGACCGCGCTGAGTTCGGAATATGGCCTCAATTGGGACACCTGGTAATACGACTTTTGTTGGTAAGGGAACAAGGTCTATAAGAAACCTAACACTCATCTCGGAGACGGAGACTTCGCATTAATACAAGATTGGACGATATTGGAAGAACAGTTTTTAACGGATCGTAAAGGAATCAGCTTTGATGTTATTAGTGATAGAGTGCCACATTGTCAGAGGAAAGATCGTTGGAAGCCGACTCCAACTCATGTGCAAAACTTTGTAGAAGTTGCATTGCAGCAATTGAGAGATAACCCGATGTTCAACCCGGAAGGGTTGCATCAATTAATAAGAGAAGAATCAGATAACATACGCCGGGTGGGCGAACAATCGCGGAGGCGGGTTTATTGGTGGATCCCAGAGATAAGTCGTTTACGAATCGAGGTGTCTCATTTAAGGAGGGTTTGGCAAAGGCGTAGGCAGGCCCATCTAGATGATGAGGAGGCGTCCTAAAATTATAAAATGAGGAGGAATGAGTATGCTAATGCAATAAAGAGATCTAAGAGGGAGCGATGGAAGCAATTAGTAGATGATCTAGAGGTAGATCCGTCCGGCACAGCCTATCGAGCAAGCCTATCGAATACTTGTGAAGAGGTTTGGTCCTCCCCCACCGTTGTTGACTAAGGAGACTGAGCTATAAGAGAACTTTTTATACTAGCGCCGTGTAGTTATTGACTAGATGACTTTAGAGCAGTACTCAGATTCACTATACAAGAACTAAGGTATGCTTGGGCGGATGAATCCCAACAAGAGCCCTGGTCCGGATGGAGTGCAGGTTTCGTTATTGAAAGGTTTATGCAGAGCGGACCCATGGCTGATTTTAGAGGTGATGTTCACTGCTCTCAGTAGAAGCACTTTTCCGACTTGTTAGAAAGAGGCTACGGTGGTGTTGGTTGAAAAGCCAACACAGTATAGGGATGCAAAATCGAAAGTTTCGCCCAATAAGTTTACTGCCAGTACTGGGAAAATTATATGAACGACTATTGGTCAGGAGGTTGACAGATGAAGTAGACGACACGGGAGGTTTGGCAGGCTCACAATATGGGCTTAAAAGGGGCACTTCGACAACTGATGCACTGAAACATGTACTTGATTGGGCGGAGGTAGTCGCTCAGGTACCTGGAGGAGAAATTTCTAGAGAAATTTTATTGCTAGTCCTCCTAGATTTTAAGAACTCTTTCGGTAGTGTGTCATTGGAAGTGGTCCTGCAAGAACTGCGTTGTGCCGAAATATGAGTGGGTACATCATAATAATCGGGGATTTTATGTCGGACAGGAAAATACGAGTACAATCAGAGGAAGGAATACTCGAATATAGGTCTGGAGGAGGAGTGCCGTCAGAAGGAGGAGGGTCGTCTTTGAGCCCCACATTGCGGAACATACCATTTGACGGGATACTATGGCTAGACCTCCCGGCGAATGTGGAACTCCTGGCATATGCTGACGACTTAGTACTGATGGTGAGCGGTCGTACGGAGATGATGTGGAGGTGATGGCAAATCAAATGATACGGCGTATCAGTCAATGGATGTTGAGGAGTGGTTTAAGTTTGGCGCCGTCGAAAACACACTTTTACTTTTTGATTTATCGATCTTATTTCAAAAAATTTTTTTTTAATGTTAACCTTCTAGAACGTTAAACTGCAGCTTCATACGAATGAAAATGCCCAAAAAAATTATAGACTAATTATAGTCAAAACAAAATATTTATACTATAGTAATTTTCCAGTATTAAATGTAGAAAAAAATAAGATATTCGATCGCTGATATTGTGTTATAAAGTAACAAGTAGGCTAAGTTTTTTTTTTTTTTAGTAGTATAAAGTATAAAGAGAGCGATAGAGTAACTGTATTCTATGTCTGCACGACGTATATAATAGATATTCTCCATACATATTGTTCTTTCAGTGTAATTTTGCAAGCACATATAGAAAATAATTTTATTAAATAATAAGTGGCGTGCCTTTTTATTTCTGTTTTAGAGAAAAGTGATCAGCTGTAATTCAGTATTATAACTGGTATTACCTAATATAGAGAATGAAAATAGGCCAAGGTTAAAGTCAAGGCAACTTTCAGGCTTAAAAGAACTCCTATCATATACTCATAATATCCCCACCTAAATAATCTTCCGCAATTTCTTTGTTAAATAAGCAGTGGTAAACCAATATGTCACGCTAATTTATCACGCTACTATAGATTACGCTGCAGTGTTATTGTAAGTAACTAATACAAATATACTAATATACTGTTTTTATTTGTAAATATATTAAAAATATGAAAATAGAATTAATTTTGAATCATTATTAAGGTTAAAATTATCGAATCGTTGGTAAAACAAAAGTTTATTCGTACAAATTTATACCATATTAAAAGAACTAAGAAGTTATGCATAAATCTATCAAAATTTTAAAGAAATTTCATTGTTTTCTTTGTGAATTCTTACTAAAAAATATACCTTACATTATTTAGGTGAACTACACATTTATTTTTAAATTACTTCATTTGTTATCTATTAGAATTCAGTTCTTAAATTGAATTACGATAGTGTTGACTGGAAGTCAACACTGCAGAAAGTCCATCGTTGCATGATACTGCTATTATCTCAGCTGTAACAAAAATACAGATTTATAAAATCTGTATTGTTGTTATTTTTTGTTATTTTTGTTGTTTTGATTTATGAAAGTGTAAAAACCACATAGGTACTACACTTTTTCAAATTTTACCAGGAAGAATATAATGATTACATAGAGACAATGATGGGTTTTATTTCTTCTTCTTACGAGGTTATTACAGGGTTTACGCTTAAAAATATTCCATAAATAAAAATCCCACATTATATAAAGTTGTAGGAAATTTATTCCAACAAAGGTATTCTTAGATTTTATTTTCTCTCTCTTGGTAACACTGATTACATATAATTTTTCTACAGATAAAACAGTTTGAATTTATCAGGTGTTGTTTATCATCCTTGTTTGCTGTTTTGGTTTTCTATTATTAAAGTAGTGAATTTTTGTGAGTGTTTTTATCCCACCTTTTGGCTGAAAAGATTGGAAGTTTCTTATTTTATTTTATTATCTTTTTTTTTTTTGGCGCAATACAAGTTTACAAGTACGTCAGAGAAAATAAAACTTGATGCAGAAGTAAAGCATAAAGGCAAATAGCATAATATGTTGTGTTTACGTTAAGTTAATACAATTTAAAAATAGTTAAGATCAATAGGATCACTTTCTTCTAATCAAAAAGGAAAACGTGATAAAATCTAAAAATTACTAATTTCGATCGTTTATTGATGATAAAAGATGCAATGATGATAAAACTATCGGCTGCAGATTTGAAGCTTAAGGGTTAATGGTGTGAATGTTTAGAAAATTTTGAAATAAGCTTCTGAACGCTGAAATAATGTCATGAAGACGAGAAATAAATTATCACCAGCTAAGATGAAAAAGAAGTTTTACTCGGTACCAAAATATAAGAATTGGATTTCTGAAATAAGGTTTTCTTAAATTGCCTCTGAAGAAGATCGAAATTTTTTTTCTCGATATACTCTCATCCTCTAACGAATTTTGAAAAAAAAAAATTAATATGATCAATGTTCAATGTATAGGAGAAATATTTGAGAAAAATTTGAAGAATAACGGTTCGGTCAACCCTGAGATGTAAAGCCAAAAGCAAGGTGTCAAACATACGCACATACATATATATGTTTTTTTGGTGTAGATTTTTTTTTTAGTAGAACCCTAACGCATAAAGATTTGCAAAAAAACACGACACCCCATTTTTTAAATAATATAACCATACTTTTTTTTCTTTTATTAACTATTTTTAGCTTTATTCGATGGGAAAGTAAATGGAAGACGTTAATTTTTTCGTATGAGAGTCAGTTTTATATGCAAAGACAGAAGTTATTTAAGAAAATCGTCAGACAACAAATTATCTTTTTCTCAGATACATAATCCTCATAATTTCCGTCAAAATACTTTTTGAGTAGTTTACATATGAAGATCAAATTTTTTCATTTACTTTTTTTTTTTGAAATGAATTTCTTTTTTTTTTGAAAAATATTGTGTTGTTATTACATATGAAGAATCAATGAGAAAGTTTAAATATTTGTAGATTTTAGAGTGTCGAACAGTTCTACAAATATAAAACGATCAAAATAGGATTTTAAGCAAATATAAAGTACTACATACGTTCGATTAACCAGCAGACCTTACACACAAGCACCAAGTTTCATCATCATTGCGACTCACTGCCTAAGCGCATATGAAAAATACACCACTATACAGTCAACATAACCTCAAACTTCTCTGATCTTAAATTGAATGTAACTCAACAACACCTTAATCAATATGTATCAAATTTTCACATGCACAACTTCCGATACACTACTATAGCATATCTAGTTTTCAAAGAAATTGATTTAATAGTTTTGGAAATTTTCGAGTCTCGAAGTTTATACTAAAGCTTATATATATATATATATATAAGAAAATCCCAATTAAAGTGAAATTTTCGTATTCCTCATGTCTCAAAATGTAAAGACAATTCATTTTCATCCCCAAATCCCACCATGCGACTGAAAATAATATCCAACTTTTCTTCGAAAATTTGTTAAAAAAGAACTTGGTTGCACGGATTACTCTGCAGAAAGTGACTTAACATAATCTATAATTAAAGTAAGGTTTAATGATGAAGAAATTAAGAAAAACTATCTATCATTAAGTTTATTCCATAGCAAGTAAGTGAATGGATTTATAAAAATAGAGGAGATATTAATTATTTGTTTTTCTTTTATTTTATAATTTATTTATTTATATATAAATTATTACTACATATTTATTACTACTTTATTACATACTAATTACGTAAATTTTCCATATACATACTTTTTCCATTGGATTTGTTGATGATTATCATTTAATATTCAAAATGGCCATGTAGGTTTTAATCTAAATAGAAGTTTTATAAACGAATGTTATTAGCGTATACTTAATTTCTACTTTGGTTTAATTGTAATAGATTATTTTTCTTATTATAGTATTATTATTATTTCTTGCAACTGTTGTAAATCATCTATTGCTCTCTCTCCCCCCTCTCACTCTCGTTCATATTAAGTTAAAAAATACACATTTATTTATATCTTAGAGTGAAGGGAAAAGAAAAAGGTTTAGATTAATCTGATTAATCAATATTTTCATGTTTTAATTTCAATTAATAAAATAACTTGTTTCAGTTATTATGGCATTGGCTACTTTTCAACTACCTTATTTTTTGACTGTCCTTTGCTATTATCAAATGCTTTATACAAGAAATTTGTCATAGAATTATGCCATTAACACTCACTTATATACTTGATCACTTATATACTTAGTTTTTTTTCTTGTTGGTTCAGACTTTTTATTATCTTTTTTCTTGATGAATTAATTCATTATACAAACTTTCAGAGAAGTAGAATAAGGAAATGGAATTTTTAGAATAGAAAAGTGCTAAGCCTGACCGAGATTTGAACCAGGGAACCCCAGATGAAAGGTCGATTTTCTGTTACTGCCACGAAACATTTTTTTGTATTACATTTGGTAATACATTTTTATGTATTACCTATTTTATTATTCTAATACTTAAGATAAAAATGTAATTATAACCAAACTAATCCCATATGGTGTAAAACGGTAAATTATAAACTTTTTTTTAAACATATTCTTAAAATATATTAAAAACAAAGAGAAAAGTTTTTTAATCATTAAAATAATGTCAAAGAATAGTTGGTCATCATTCCAAAAGGCTTAAATGGTTAAAAGATGTTAAAGCACTTCTGAATATTTTTTTAGATGACCTCTTCACGTTTATACTTGGATTCAAATAAACCACATTTGATGTAAAGAAGTTATATTTTACATTTTAGTATATTTTAAATAAAACCTTCTTCAAAAATTGTAAATATTTATTTATACTTTTTGTATTATGTATACTTTATAAATTATTTTCTACTTTTACAAAATATGATCTATTATGTTTTTAGTATAAAAAAGATTTAAACTCTCACATTAAAAATTATTTTTCTACATTTTTACAGATAATCAGTTAATTGATATCAGTAATGATCGACTGTAATCAGAAAATGATTTATATGCCTAATATAAAGGCAGTTGATAAATAGAATGTATGGCAGTGGATAATTGGAAGTGAATGAAAAACCAATTCCCAGATTTGAGAAATATAAAAGGCAGTATAAGATAAACAAAAGCGTTAAAAAAATATAAACAATTGATATATTTAAACTTTTATGTAATGTATATAAGACATTTTGTTCTCGAATAATAATTTACTTATAAAACAAACAAAAAATTTATTCTGATTCTCTATTGTTTTTCAGTTAAGTTTATAGTAATAGATTAAATTTCTTTTTTTAAAAACTGATTACTATATCTTAAAATCTAGAATACGTTTTATGTTTTTTCTTAAAATTTTTATTATGGAGTTTGCTAATAAAAAATCTCTATTGTTCGTAAATAAAAGAAGGAAAAATACGAAAAAGAGCGTAACTTACATTACTTAAAATGCCATAACTGGCGTTTTTAAAGATATAATTAAATGAAAGAGGTACTAAATGGTTTCTCCGTGAATAAATTCAACAAATACAAACGTAAAGAAAAAATTTATCTAAAGAGTTCTACATAATAAATGAAAATTTAATAATCTACCTTGTAAGTAAGTACTGCACATACAGCCGCCCTCTCTTTCTCTGTATAAATAATCATAAAACGTTTCGAGTTAAGTTTCGAAAAAAATATGTATTTTAATTATGAAGGGTAATAAAAAATAAGTAAAAGGAAAAGCATAAACTAATTTTTATAACGACAACCTGGTATTTTCATAATTTTCAATAAATAAAATTACCTGTCAAGGACTGTAAGTGCCAGTCCGTTATCATATATAACTGAAAAAATGAAAGGTGGATATATTTTAAATAATTTGTGTGCTGAATAACAAAAAATATTTCGTTCATGTATGAAATGTAAATCAGACCTACAATAAAATATTTTAAGAAGCAATCGATGCGTAAAATTGTATAAGAAAAGTTCGTTTTTCAATATTTAATTAATTAGTAAATTTGTTACTGAAATTTTTTAATCAGTACTGAAATGAATATAAAACTTTTATTGGTACTAGCTTGATACAGATAAACATTATTTATTTTTTATTTACTTTCTTTTTAATAGATTTCATTAGAAAGCAATTTTAAGTTTTAAATATTATAACCGATTTAATTATTTCATTTTTAAGTATTCAAACTCGTGAACAATTCAACTGATCTGTAATTAATATTTATAAATGTTTTAAAAATATTTAATCATTACAGATTTTTCAAGTTTTGAAAATTATAAATAAGAAAAAACTGCATGTAGATTAATTTCGAATAATTTTTCACAGATTAAAAAAATGTAAAAACTGAGCGTAAATCAAATGCATTTAGTTGTTTAGTTAAATACCCTACTTTCAATTCAATTTCTTCTTTATTGAGTTTATTCTTTGATTTTTAATAATTATGAATGTTTTTACGGGAACATTCTCTGTTATCAATAATATAAAAAATCTGATTTGGACACCAAAGACTTCCTTGTACGCCAATTAAATTACATATACACATTTTTTTTGAAACTTCGAAAATTTTTCATTAAAAAAAAATAAAATTTTCTATCAACGATAACTTCTGACTTTATTTCATTTTTTTATTCCATTGTAAATTTTTTTTACAATCAGAGGTTAATTATTATTAATAAATAAATATATATAAATTTTTAGAAAAAGTTAAAAAAGAAGGAGATTAAGTCAGATTTGAACCCATGTGCCCCCTTAAAACATCCAAATACTTCATTAATTCAAATTTTATTTGGCTATAATTCTGGAACCAACGAAAATAAGTACATTAATGACATATCGTTGAAAAGCTCTCCATAAAGGCTTATTACTGCAGTTAAGAAAAAGTTCAAATTCAATTTTTTTTTTTGGATTTTGAATTTTTTGGATATCTTTGGTCAAGTTGATTGCAATCAAAGTGGGAGGTGTACAACTAGATGTTACAACATTGGAAGAAGAGTGCTTCAATCTAAGACCAAGGGGAAATACCGGGAGAAAAAAGGTCTACTGGTGGTCGGACTCCATAGCGGCCTTACGACGGACGGCGATAAGATCACGGAGGCATCAGACTTTTTTTTAAAATTAGCATATTTTCCAGCAAAATTTTTCTTAATCTTCCTGAGTGATTTTTCTTGATAGATTTTTCGTTTTTATGTAGGTTTGTTTTGATTATTTGGAGAGATGGCCAATGATTAAAGCCTCAAAGGCAAAATAATATTCCCGTAGTTCAGAGATGGTAAAAAAAAAAAACCAGGAAAAAAAAGAATTTTTAGGTGCTATAATCATCAAATATTAATCGAAGTCAATGGTTTCATAAGTTATGGTTATATAAATGACGTGAGGAGGCAACGCTCTAGAAGCTGCTTTAAAATACACTATATATTGTTTAAAAATTTATTATGGGAAATAATATTTGGATGACGTTATGTCATTGTTTATGTAAATTAATTTTCCCACATTTCTCATTGCGAAGAATTATTTTGGTTTGTTTCATCACGGAAAGGATTTAAATAATCCAGTACTAGCGAAAGTAGATGATCTACCAAATTTTACTTCGTGTTTTCCTTCCATTTATTTCTTTATTTGTTTTTTTTCTAATTTCCTTCAATGCATTCAGCATATTAAAATAATTCTTTATTTAATAAATGTAGAGGAGGAGCCATAATTTTTTGACTTTTTATATTTACTGTTCAGAAAAAAATTAAATAAACTATAATTTTTTGTCTTCGTCTGATTTTATTATATATTTTTTTTAGACTAGGATATTATCTAAAAGTTTCATTTTACCCCACAAATCTCTCCAAAGCATCTTTGAAAACTATTTTCTAATACTAAGATTCAATAAAGAAACTTAAAAAAAATATTGTGTATTTTATTTGTATACTTCATTGAAATTGATCGAGTTGATTTTAGGTAAGAGAGAAGTCTCTCATGATTAAGACGGATGTATTTCAGTTAAAAAATGCACTAGAAGTATTTTGAACCTTACCCTTTTAGAGTAGAAAAATTCAAAAATATATATATGTTTTTAAGAAATAAATATTGTATATTATACAGATCAAGATGTATAATTATACTTTGTATAGATCGTGTAGGAATGTCATAAAATACGAATTAGTAATAAAAAAGGAAATGAAATTATACTCAATATTAAGAATGAAAATAATAGTGATTAAAAATGTAAAGATAATAATTAAACAAAAAAACTGTAAATTAAAATAAAAATTTTGAATCATTGAAATTATTTGGGTACACATACACGCACACACGCGCACACACACACACACACACACACATATATATATATATATATATATTTCTGTTAAGGTGTTAAATATTTTATCTGAATAATATTGGTTTTATAACAGAAACTTATTCAATCCAATTTTAAATAAATTGCTAGGAAGTTTTAAATATTTAAGAAATTTATTAAAATTGACAACAAAATAAGGACCCTTCTCTTAGATTATTATTTTGTTTGTAAAGAGAAATATTACCGGTTGCTTAATTTGATAGAGGGTTTTTTTTAAATAAATAAATAAATTTTTTTTTTAAGAAAGAAGAATCTTCATTAATATTAACCATTGAAATTGTTAGATTTTAATTTACTAGATTATCTGTTTACACGATTTGTGTTTACAGCTGCCAAACAATAGTATGAGTATGAACAGTTTTTCAAACTCAATGGAAAAACTGTTCTGAAATTTTGAAGGAGTCCTAAAACAGGATAATATATTTCATACGAAAATAAACTGAAACATAATAAATATTGAGTACTGGATTAGAGAGTTAGCGTTTAATTAAGATGCATCAGAGCAAAGCAGTATAGTCTAATTTTGTTGCAGACAAAAATTTTTGGAACCAATCTTTTTGAAATTTAAGTAATGAAAAAGGAATGTCTGTAATAATCTTAGGAGTTTTACATTTGGCTTTCCGCTTCGGTGAGCTGGTTATTATGCTTTCTGATAAACAGTAGATCCGATGAAAACTCGGATTATTTCTTGAAATTTAGATAGGATAAAATTAAATTCGTTTTTACCCGACAAAGAGGACCAAGATTTTGTGTAAATGTGGCTTAACAATATCTTATTTTGTTTAAATTTACAATAAAGAAATATCCATCAAGAGATATTAAATTGCAAATACTGTAAAATACGATTAAAAAATAATTAAAAAAGGTTTTATCAAAGAGTGAATTATTTAGAGGTAGCGGGGTTGACAGGAAACATTTTGTTTTACAACGCATGTCAATGTAAAGAGAGCTGTTAAATAAATATCATTACTTTCAAAGAATTCACTTGTAATTGAGGGCTCACATCAGAATGAAAATTAAAGGAGGTATAGTAGCATTTTACTTGTGTGATAGCCATAAGAGACTATAAATAACACTGTAAAGCAACGAATTAATCCTCCTTTGAAGAAATAATACACTTTCCCTCAACTTTACTAGAAAAAGGGAAAATAATATTTAATATTATTATTGTAATTAATATTAATTTATTATTAATCATTATCAATGAATTTTACTTTTTAAAGAACTGATAGGAAGTTCTAGTTAGAAATAATGGTTTCTTTTTAGTTTAATTTTAAGTAAAGATTTATTTAGCTGTAAAAGTGATCAATAATATATTTTTATAAAAGTTTGTGTGAATAAAGAACACTAAATAGTGTAATTTATTTATTTTTATTCAAAATACTACATATATAAACTAAAAAAAGTTATTTCATTTAATTTATTGCATATTTCCATTAGAATAGTCAACTAAATAATAAATAGGCTAATCGGTATAGAAGTAATCCTTGTAAATCTGAAATACTGTTTTGTCACATATGTAGAAATTTATTGCATATCTGGAATAACAGAAAGTGGAATTTCAAAAACGTAAACTCAGAACGACCGTTCTGTAGAGCAATGAGATATTACTGAACGAATGCTTTTGACCGCTCCCACAGAATAAGGGTGTAGAATGGATAAATTTATATTTTAGCGCAAATAAATGCGAACAATTTATTGTGTGTTTGTTTCTATTACATATCATCTTTTTTTGTACCAAGTTAAAATTCCCCTCCTAATTGTCTAATACACTTATTAATTAAATGTATCTATTATAAATACAATTAATGGTTTTATTAATTTTATTTAAAATTATTTTATGAAATAAAAAAATAATTATTTATTTATTGTGTAACAATAAATTGAATTTTAATTTTAGTTGGCTTAATGTTTTGTTTTTTTAATAAAAAAAAAAAAATTGCCATTTTTAATAAACGTTGCATTTTGTGAAAAAAATTTAAATCATTGATTGAATAAAAAAATATTTTTATAATTTATATAAAAAATATTATTTTAAAATCTTCTTTCTAGGATTAAGGAAGACTACATATCAGCTTATGGAGCAGACCAGGCAGCCAGACATTGTCAAAGACCTGATGAACATCCAAAAAGACCACCTAACAGAAACTCTTCTCTTCTAGGCACTTCGTAATGACATTGACAGCCCTGTATTTTGTTCAGTGGTAGAATGTCCACTTTTGAATCCAAATTGATGATCTAGAATAATTTTTTTACCGCTTCAATGTTTGAAGCGAAGAAATAGTTATTCAAACAACTTCGACAGAATCGATACTTATTGGTCTGTAGGAAGACAGGTTTACCTTTTTTTTTCTTTTAAACCAAGCAGGTTTACCTGGTTTAGGAATAATCACTACTTGAGATACCCATTCTAATAAAAGTACGATGTCGTACTTCTTTACCAAAGTTTCTAATCCTCTTGTACACTTCAGTATCCTTTGAGATAATACGAAGCTGTTTGGTATCAACTAACCATGCATAGTAATCACTATATCTTCAACCGTTTTTAGTAGTTCACAGCCGCGGTAGTCCTATATAGCGCCTTTGATGGAGGTCTTAGCGTGCTGATCTGGCTCACACTAACTTTGGAATTTTCCATCACAAGATTGTCGAATGGGTTCGACAATCTTCTCAGAATCAGAATAAGTCATCATGCTACGTTTACGAACAGAAAAGATGACTGACCCCGGGTCCACCTAGATGATATTTTCATTCCAATCTCCGACCACTTAAGGCATGTTGGGCTCCTTATTGATCAATGTTTGACGAGAAAGTAACACTCGAGGATAAAACGTATGGTATAGAGTTATGGGATACGGTGAGCAAAAGTACCTTGAGATTATACAACGTTTTCAGAATAAGTTGGCGAGATCCATTACAGAGGCACCGTAGTTCGTAGTACCGAGGCCGTAGTACCGTTCGTAGTATTACAGAGGCACCGTAGTACGGAACGAAGAAATTCACGACTATCTAGAAAATCACCTTATGTTCTTAAAAAAGTAAAAAGTGTGCTGAACTGGGGAGTGTGAGTGACTCTTAAGCTGGTTCAATATCACATATGTGGTGAGCATCTTTCTACGCCTTGTTGAGGAACCTAGACTTTCATTTATTTCCTTATACTTCTTATATTATCCTTTGTCTTTATTTATTGTTTAATGATGTTATAAATTTTGTTTATTTGTTTTTCATTAGATCTTTCAACTCTTGTACTTGTATGATCTTATTCAGTGCGACTGTGTTAATGAACTTTACATTTGTTATATATATATATATATATATATATATATATTTTTATGAATATATACGTTTTATATAGTGTTTTCGTTTGAAACCCCTCATTATGTGCATTTGTATATAATTTACTTGTGCTTCCTAACTAGGAACTTATTGTAAATAAACCTATTGTGAGTTCAAAAAAATATTGTTTCTCTACATGTGGAAAAAAGTATTTTAGTCAAATTAAGAAAAACTTTGATGATGTTCTAAACTTGTTAATTAATTTCATTCAACTTCATTAATTTATTAACTTGTTAATAATTAATTTCATTCAACTTCACAAAAATCCCCAACTTTCTATTTGTTTTTTGTGTGTGTTTATGGGACCCTTTATTTTCTACCTTTAACAGCTTAAAAACCAACCCATTTAAATAAATTTTGTGACATAAGTTCTTTCAAAGTTTGTATTTTACGAGCTGTGCTGCTGACTGAAGTAAGAAAAAAATTGAATTTCTCATATAAAAATAGACAATATTTCTTATAAATAAATCAAAAATATAATATTTTTATATGAAAAGATACGAATATATGGTATAGTTGGTTTAAGCGATTTTATTAAAAAAAATCGATTTTAATTAGGTACGATATTTAAAATTTTAGATAAAATTTATGTAAATCATTTTAAAAAGATAAAAGGTATATAATAGATAATCTTTTAATTAATGAAATTTAACACCGAAAATATTCTTTCTCGTAATTTTTCCTTTTGTTTAATTTATTTTTCATGACGTCCTGCCTTGATTAACGCTCAGTACGATATTACGAACGTAAACTTGTATTATTGTGGCAGACATATCACATTTTGAAAGCGATTTTCCTCTACTATTGCCACACGTAAGCTTTTGAAATTGTTTTGTTATAAATTTAAAAAATATATATTAATTAGCTTAAAAATTGTTTATGAATAAAATTGTATATACACATCCTTTACCGTTCCGAATATCTATTTTTTATACTTTAAAGTAATGCGGATCAGTGGTTTGTTTTTCAAGTTTATCTCATAAACCCAGTGATTATAGATAACTTGTTAAAAAACAAAAGAAATCGTTGAAAACAGTGCATCGATACTAAAGCTTAATACATCCCATTTATTCTAGTAACTGAAAGAAGTATAAAAGTGTCCCGATTCCTTCTTCACTGAACCGAATGTATGAATATATATCAAACTCAGCTCTAGTGTTCCTTTTCCTTTGTTCTTAACTAACAGTATTCAATATTGGATGAAAACTACTATTCTAAGATTAAGCAAATCATATTAGTGCCACATGTTTTATGTGTGTTTAAGTTGACAAAGATAGTCTTTAAATTTTCATAAGCAAAAAAGCTTCAAATTGTTTAAATAATTCGTGTCTAAACCAATAAAGATGTACAGTGCCGTACAGTTATTTAGTAATATATTTTTACACGGCTGCCCAAAAAGGACTGTGTGTATGTTTGTATTTATAAGAGAATATTTATGTCCAAAAGGGGGCGTCTGTATATATTAGAGTGTATGTACTCGTATGTATGTTATATGTTTGTTCCAGTATAGCAGCTCAACGACTTAACCGATTTAGATTACAATCCCGAGTTGAAATCCTTACATTACCGGGAGTGTCTCTCTCTCTCTCTCTCTATATATATATATATATATACAGTCTTTTGTATATATACTATTAGTGTCACACTATCTATCTATATATATACATATATATTTACAGTGGTGGGAGATTTACCGGTATAAGCGCAAACTTTAATGAATCGAATAAATGATTATATTAATAATTATTATATTTAAATCTGCCACCCGCACACACTTAATTTTCTTCTATATCAGTAATTATCCTATATTTTTAGAGCAATTTTAATATTTATCTTTTGTTAATATTAGAAAAAAGAGTTGTTATGATAATATATTATTATAAAAACTCTTTTTAATTAAAAGCTAAAGCCCTTAAATTAAAGGAGATAAATTTGTCTATTTTTATTATGTACCGAGTAACGTTTTCAGAAAATCGAATCAAACATGGAACGGTGCAAATAGAATTCAGTATACTACGTGTCCAGAAACATGAGTAAGTCTAGCTAAAACTCTTTAGGAAATGTATGAAACCTTTCTTTATATATATATTGAGAAATATGTTAAATGTTATTTATTTAAAATTCATCAAGTTCTTTAAGAAAAAAGCGAATGTTAGGTACTAGAACAAAGTATTATTACGTAACAGATTTACATACAAGCTGAAAGATTACTTTTTTCTAGATGTGTTCTAAACCATGCAGTTAAGTGTTTATGTATAAATATATATAAACTCCAAACTTTATTTAACGTAGACTTACATGTGATAGTTCCACTGATATTGATATCTTCCACTGTTCATCCTAAATGACATAGATTCTTAACAACGTTCGAAAGAGGTTAGAATTCAATTCCAAATCCCTGTAAGAGACTTTTGAAAGAAGCTAAGAAAGGAGATTTGGTTTTTTATTTTTACTTAATTCTCGGATTATGTAAATTAATATTTATCACTGAGTTCTTTAGAACTACTCTATCATATTCCGTCACTTTCCAATCAGATGATCCTATGGATGTCCTGTGCTAATAAAAAGTCGATTTCGCTTTGATTGAATTTAAAAAAAAAAAAGTACTTTATTGAGGAAAAATATTCATCCTTTGGAAAATTATTGTTTAAAACTAAATCTTATAAATTAATATCCTTTACACGTTTCTTCATTCTCTTGATAAGTCACAAGTGTGTTTTAGTTGTGAAAAATATATTCATTTTTCACAATTAAAATAACCTGCCGGGTTGGTCTAGTGGTAAAACTCATCGTTGTAAATCACTTGATTTCGAAATTGAGGGTTCTCGGGTAGTTATCTTTATTGGATTTGAATACTAGATCGTTGATAGCATGATTCTTTGGTAGTTGATTGGGTTTCAATTAACTAAACGGCTCAGGTATGGTCAGTCTGAGTCTGTTTAAGATTACACCTCACTCATACGTCCCAAACAAGGGACGCGGCTGCTTACAGGCATCGAAACCAGAAAGCTGCATAGGATACCTCGACACGTACAATGGTAATCTGCATACGAGAGTAATAATAATAATGACAATTAAAATTATAGTTGAGTCAGGTTTATTTGTAATTTTTCCTGGAATAGTTCATATTTCACCAAAGTCCTTAGCTGTGAAATGTAAACAAAAATAATTGAAGTATTTTTATCGTTAAGATTAATGGCCATCACAAATGCTTATTTTCTACTCTGTAATGCATTCTGTTCCAGTTTTACGGTGAAGAAAATTTTACACGATATTATTAAATTATTTTAAAAAGTAAAAATGAATTACGTAAAGAATAGATGTAAAGCACACTGCAGTATGTGTTAGTGCAGTATGCGTATGTGTATGTGTATGCGTTAGTGAGTGAATGCCAGTTACGTACTTGTGTGCAAGAAAAAAAATAATAAACAAAGAATCTATACATTTGAAAGAGAAATAAGAAGGTATGTAATAATAAAAAGAGGAAAACGTGATAATAACACAAGGAAAAGTACCTTACAAACGGAACTTCTCAACAAGAAGAATCATCCAAGACGAAACAATTTTCGGCTCCGTATAAACATATAGTTAAGATGTATAAAGTACATTAATGTCACGAATTATTGAATAGATTCAAGACTTCAGCGAACTAAAATACTTCACATAAAATATGTTTCGATAAGCTAGAAAAGTTTTAAAACACTAATAAAAATTTCTTAAAAATTTTTACTTCCTCCGAACTATACTGTTCATACAAGCTGAACTTTTAATACGAATTAAATTTGTACTGAAATTCTTTGATTTAAATATTAAACTAATGATGTAACACACTTTTATCATAAACTGGAAAAATAGTATAAAGAAGGTTACACATTAGTGCTAGTGCCGTTTTATATTAGAGTAGGTTATATTGCCTAATATTATTTGATGCAGAGATTTTTGCTTGTCCAAGTATAACCGTCAAAGATTGGCGCGGTTTGCGTAGTTCGCTTGATAGTGTATGAGCGGTTAATACTGTACCTGAAGCAGATATGACTGACTACTGATTTACTTTACATGCACGACTGGGTCGAATCAATCACAATGCAGATATTGATATTACTATTAATAGTGAATGAGTGTTATTGTTAAACTACTCTTGTTTGTAAGCGCAGTTTCAATAGTTCTGTTAAATTATTGCGTAAGCTGTTTGTTCAGCCACTGCCACAGGGATTGTCTCCCTCCTAACCGTGTTCTGGTCTCCTGAGTCGACAGTGTTTTTTTTCTCGTGATGGTGATACCGGCATTCTTGTGTACGACTATAACGTTATATTTTGGTATGTAATCTGCGTTTATTAAACTATTATTTTTTTTTTTTAATTTTTAGCAGTTTAAATTTTTTCTGTATCCACTTTTATTCTACTAATTTTAAATTGTCCATTTAGTTTTTTATCACTTAAATGATAATGGTACTACAATAAATATTCTAGATTTTAACAACAGAAAAATTTTTATATCTAACTTTTTATTGGTTTTTTTTTTGACGAGGACTTTATTTTCTGTTTTCTAATTAAAGTTTTATTTAATATATATAAAAATATTTGTTACAAAATAACTAAAACCAATATTCAGTAGTATATGATTTGCGTTTTATCGTACGAAAATTACATTCTAGGTAATACATAAATAATTTCTTACAAAATTACATATGTCATTTTAAAGTGTACTTGTTAACACTTTGAAGAATTTTCCTCAGTAGATTTCTGTCACTACAACCTAAAAAAAATAATATTTGTGTCTTAACACTCCAAGGTCTGTAAGTATTCATAGCTTAAAAAAGTTGCTCATTGCTAAATCTTTTCACAATTTTAAAATTGATAAAAATGCGTCCAGATAAATAAATTTTGTAAACCTATTACAGTATAAATTATATAAAACGAAACCAAACCCATGTACCATGAACCAGATAATGTTATTGTAAATTCGTAACAGAATTTTAAACTCGTGTAATGAATTGATTTTGTTATTAGAACAGATTTTAGATTGAAATTTTTATTGTTAAATACTAAATCTCTTATAAATTATTATTATTATCACTGTAAAAATAATTAGAATTTTTCCTTCGAATTAAAGAATAATATCAACTAAAATTTAATGCAGATTTACATAAGCAACAAGATTTTAAAATGTCATGAACTAATATCTTTTCTTCGATTCAAAAAACAAATATATTAAAAGCAGATCTAGATAGAATTCCAGCTAAAACAAAAAAAAAGATTATTATTATTATTATAAATAAAATGTTCATTAAGTTTTTAATTATAAAAATGCTGTATTTTATTTTTATATATAAAATTGAATGATTTCCAAGGATGCATTACAACAAAACAAAAATTGTTTATTTGTGATTTCGTAATGAATAAAAATTACATAATATTTATGTCATGTCGGAATTATTTATATTTCGATTTAAAAACTGACTTTTATAAATTATGCTTGCACAGTAAAAAATAAAAATAAGCCTAACGTAACATTTTTTTCTAACATAGCTTCATTAACATTATTATGATTTCTGCAGCAAATACATTTTGTTTTATTTATATGTAAGATAATTAATTAGTAAGGAGTTAGTTAATTTTTTTGTTGTTGAAAATTACATAAAATTTGTACTAAATAAAAATACTATATACGATAAAAAAATGCTACGATATAAAATGCCGAATAGCACAGGCGAAACGAGCTTTCAGTCAGAAATATAATTTGCTTACATCAAAAATTAAT
>JAAAKQ030480081.1:0-22495 GCA_010016005.3 Zanna intricata
TGCTGCCACGACACTCCGCGGCGACTGAGTTATGCCTAACGGTGGGTCCAGTTGCCCCGGCGGTGTTTAAAAAAAAAGAAAAAAAAAAAGATGAATCCCTTAAAATAACACAAATAAACGCAGTTAGTTTCACATGAATATTTATTGTACGTTCCTATGTAACTTTTTAGGTTGAACTCAAAAATACAATCAGAACTTTTCTATTGCCCAGATCTTTTGTGATAATTTTTCTGACACTTTGCTTTTTTTGAATTTTACGTATTTTTTTAAGGATTACTTATGAACACAAACGAATCTGTTTAACGATTTTTAAAAACAGATGAGGTACAAAAAATAAAATTTCAAGACAATAACTGTATATTTATAATTCATTCACTGAAGGTTCTGACAACAGAGTTTTCTGAGTTCATGTAATTAACACACCAGTATTGTTTAAACGTTCAATGTGTTCTCGTAGAGTGCTTTCATTCTGTTTTGTGATTACATTACTTTCAAGTTTTAGCGAATAAATATGCCAAGTCAGTTCGTAAATGATCCTGATGACTTGTGTTCCGCTTATGAGGATTTGATGTTTAAAAAACAGTGACGAAATCTGATTCCATTAGTTAAAAAATATATTGGAAAATATATATATTTGGTAAAGTTGAGATCAAGATAATAACGCGCATGCATTAATTATCATTGCGCATGCGATAATACACTAACACGCTAACACTTCTTTAAAAGTTTACAAACATATCACAAAAAAGCTGGTAGGTGATGGCAAATATCTATTTACGTTTTCGAATTTAGCTTGAAGCGATCTATTAGAAGTCCATTTTTGATGCCTTGTTCCAAAAAAGTTTAAATTTATTTCGAAATGTAATCAAAATCTGCCAGTCCCAAGCAGTTCTTTTAAACTATAAAAGGAGTTTACCAGTTCAGTACCGTCATTAACAAAAAGGTGATAATTTCGTAACGGAATACACTTATGATTAAAATTTTCATTACCGAAGTATTTCAATGATTTATTGATCTCTAATTCTCTTATCCAAATTTTAATACCAAATATTATCCCAGAAGATATGAAAAATAGTGTAAATAAAAGTTTTAGCAATATTGGTAATATTCGTAGAATTGTGGTTGAACCAAATGTAATTAAAAGAAATATGGAATTCTATAATTATTTAAAAATGAACCATTCATTTTGGACTATTAAAAGAAAAAATACAGAGGTATTGTAAATCTTGTAGTTGTATAGTATAACTTTAATTATACATTATAAATGTGAAGTCAATATATCTTCGAGTTATCTTTAAGTCATGCTATAACAAAAACTAGAATGAATATTATTTAGTCGCTGAAATTTGACGATAGATGCAACTGAAAATCAGAACAATTTTTGGAAGAAGCCTGATAGTTAATATACTTTTCTTGTTCCAAAAATAATCCATTGATATCGAACAAATTAGACAAAGTTATAAGTTAAAAATCAGACAGAGAAGTAAGCAAATAAAAATGGTTATAGTAAAGTTAACACGTAAATTTTTTAGTAATATCCATCAAGAACACCATTGATAAGCATTAGAATGCGAGGAAAATGTGTTTGTTCCGTTGTATCACACCAAGAGAATTTGAAGTTTCAATAAGTCTCTTCGTAACAACGAGACTGTTTTAAAACAATAATTTTGTATAATCTGCTGCATGACTACATTACAGGAAAAATAAGCATTGTTTCAAGAAAAAGATGGTTAAAGTTATGACCGGTAAACTCACTGATGTACAAGTGGTTGGGAAACCACTCCCTAGATCCTTCCACAAAATTGAATATTTTATTTCTTCGGGTTACAGAACGATTTAAAACAGTAATATTATTTTCCAAAATCTCTCTTAGTCTTCTCAAGTTTATTTCATTTCTCCAATTTGTTTTCAGAACAAGGTTTTCTTCTTCTATTTCTGACTAGCCGGAGTTAGTAGTTAGTATTTATAGAATCCGGTTGTCAGTCCTTGTATCCTTTTTTACGGTAACCTACAATAAAAAATTGTTGCAATTTTATTTGGAAAAATTTTGCTAATCTAATTTATTTAAAAAATGTAACCCTAACTATTAACTTGAAAAAGAGATTGTATTATTTTAATTTGGGGCGTTGTACTGCGGGAAAAAATTTCAAGAAAATTTTCTTAAAAAATTACTGCAATTTTTAAGGTTTCAAAGGAGTTGAAACAAACAGAATTATTTTTATTAAAAAAATTCACTTACACAAAAAAATAGAAGTGCAGAAAAAAAAGAAGATAACGTGCAGATAACGTCATCGTCCAGTTATTCTCCAGCGAAATCGGATCGGTAAATAAACTAAAACCTTTCGCTCATATCAGTGGGATAATTAAAATGGATTAAATTATCATGGTATACCTTATTCTGATGTTTAAAGACTGTAAGCGCATGTTACATTATAGTTATTTATTTACAATATTATCTTACATTACCCACATTTTTATTTTTTAAATTGGTTCCAACAGTGAAAATTAAAATTCACATTATAATAATTAAATTCCGTATTAAAAATTTAGCATCTTCAATCATAATTACCCATTCCAAGCTTTTCGACTTTTACAAAATAATAAATACAACTACTTCAGCAAAAAATTTAAAAAAAATTCAAATATTAGCAAGTAAAACTGCTGAGTAGTTAGCGATCTCGTTATAGGCGGCTGTAAGCTAATAAATAAAACACGATTATTTAAATTTATGAATCATTTACTAGAAGAAAATTGATTAGAATTACTTTGTACATAATGCTCCTCTGAAGATAAGTACATTTTATAAACCAAAATCTATCTCTAGCTTTTATTAGGATTCTTCTACTTTTTAAGCCCACTTTTACTGTTACAAGTGCCCGTCGCCATCTGTGGTTATTGCTCTAGATCCTTATGTGTAGTTCATAAAAATTATTCAGACTTCAACGCTCTCAAAATGAGAGCTGTTGTTTTTTCAATTTCAGTTTGAAGTAGAATTAAATATACGACGATTTTATTGTTCTCTAACATTACAAAGCTTTTTAAAATATTTTTAAAGGATCAAGTAGTAAGATATGGAGTAGTCATTCTAAATTAGATTTTCCATTAGTATTCAGTTAATGGCATGTTTTGAATTAGATTTGTCCTTTTAACTTGTAATGGTGTAAGTAACCCTTATTACTACTATTTAAGGAACATAAATTCTTCTTTCTTTTTATTACAATTGAATGCACCTCAAAATCTTGATTTTGAATAAAATACTTCAATTTTTTTTTTTTTTGTAATAAATTAATTATAGAAAACTTCTTGACATAAGAGTATACTTCAAAAAAATATCTCAGTAATATATATATAATATACTTTTTTCATTTCTCATTTGTATAACAATAGTAGTAGTCATCCTATTCGGCCATTAACAGCTTTATTTTGAAATGTTTTAGGAATCTCGTGCAGTTGTAGGAAAATATTCAATATTCCTCACAAGTCCTAAGAAATTCCAAATAAAATTTTATACTCTTAAACGTTTCTAATTACAAAATGGCAAATTAATTATGACCGTTGGGGACATATTCTACATTAATAAAATATGTGGAATATTGCTACCATTAAGGGTAGTGGACGGTAACTAGTATATATTTAAAATGGGAAGTATAATCAAGCTAGGTTATTTATCATTTAAATAGCCTTGATGAGTCGATAACGAAATAAAAATTCATCGTTATCATCATGTGGTATTCTGACTGTTAGCAGATCTCTCTCATTATTCATGTCTCCATCTGTTTCTCTCCCATGCTTTTCTTTTCGTCTCATCATAACCTTCATTACCCTAGTGTCATTTATTAACTTAAGCCTCTTCCTGCCATTTCTTCTTTCAACTTCAATGGGGCTTCAAGAACTCTATTTATTAGTCATTTTTCTGCAATTATATACCAAATCCAGTTTCCTTTCCTCCTTCTGATAGTCAAAAATATTATTCTGTCTTCTTTTCTTTATTTTTCTTAATACTCCACTTTTCTTGCTCTATTCACCCATCTTGTCTTCTCCAACTTCCTCTAGACCCATATCTCAAAAGCCTCCATCCTATCTTTTTTCTTATAACAGTGTCACTACCAAACTAAACTTTAATGTACTAAAGTATATTAAAAAAATAGAAATTTACCTTCTTCAGGTTCAAAGTAATCTTTTTCCAGAGTAGGTTTTTTCCACAAAGAAAGCTTCCTTTGCTGTTACAGTGCTTATATTAATTTCTTCTTTACACCTTTACTCTTCAGTTAGTACTGTTCCGAGATATCTGTGTCTTTTTACTTGTTAAATGTTTCTGCAATACAACATCCATATCTTCCCTCTCATTCACTTTCAAAACTTTTTCCTTACATTTATTTTCATCCCATATTCCCTCACTCCAACTTCCTATGCTTTTATCAATCCTTGTAATATCTCAGTGTCTTTAACTATAATAAGCAGAGCTCAGTAATTTGTACAACTTATTTAAAGATTGATCACACTGATGATCTGAAAAATAGGTTTCAATAATAACACAAGAAAATTAAATATTTTTATTTTAGTATTTTCAGAATTAAAAGTAGACCGTAGTTTAGAGAATTTAAAAAGTCATACTCAAGGTTTAAAACAACTCTAAGTTATAGAAAAACTTATTCATTAAATAACTAACATGTTTATTGCAGAAGTAAGATAATAAAATGAAACCCAGAAGGTTACTCATTAGAAAAAAAACCTTATTGAAGATTGAAAATATATAATTTAATAATAATAATTTTATTTTTATGTCATTTTTCAGAAAAATAAAAATTATTAGGTTATGAAAAAAATAATACTATTTATGACTAAAACTATTCGCGTTAACCGACGAGCTTCAAACTTCATTTTTTCTTCATAATAAAGATAAAAAAATAAGCATAATGTTACTTTAATCCACAAAAAATCTGAATTCCTACTAAAGAAACGCTTTTTTGTAGCGAAACTCGAATTTAAACTATGATATGAACAGTAAATTCTAGAATTATGTGTTATTGACTGTGTAAAAACTAAACCCATTCTCATTTTCCTCATCTTTTTTTAACAGCTAATTCGGTTGTTCTTTACCAAAACTAGTATGTTCATTTTGATAAGCTGCTTAAGAAAATGTATATAGCAATCAAAGTCCAAAAACAATATTATTACGTCGTATACGCTTATACGCTTAACTGGTACTTGAAAATAAATCTGTGGTTTAAAATTTAGAAGAGAGGTTTTCATTTACTATAACAAGCAAATGATTGTCAATGACTTGCATTCTGAGCAGCAGCCCACAATAGCGGACCACTGTTGTAATGTATATAATTAATTACGTTATTACGGGGACATTATAAGTCTCCCTTAGTGTTAGCTTAATAGTAGGAAACGTTTTACAAAACCAGTTCTTCAGTTTTAATAATTATTTTTACTTTTTAATATACGTTTTTCAACAAAGTTTATCTTTTTCAACACAAACAATGAACTATAATAAATGCTTACTTCAATTATACGGTTATTTTATTTTCTAGCACAATAAAATCCTACTAGACTATGCTAAACTCAGCATAAGCAAGAACTATATGTCATGTATTGTTCATACATCAAAATTAGATAATATAATAATAATAATATCACAAATAAATAAGCGCAATTAAGATATCTGGAAATAATACATACTCTGGTAATATTCCAAAATGAAGAGCCGTTATGAGTAGTTTTACAAACAGAGCTCCATCTATCACTTCCAGTTGCCACCATACCACATATGAGGAACAAACAAGTAACTTTTCTCTGGTTATTTTTCTTAGACTGCTGTGTATTTCCAAAAAAATTCTACTGCTAATTAGTAATTTAAGATTCTAAGGTTGAAATGATATTGACTATGCTGTAGATCACTTAATGAAAATATGTAATTGGCAGGATGATATAATAATTAGCATGATGAAATAATGATTGGCTCCTGCCAATCCTTTAAATCCTTTTAAAATTGGATTAAATCCTTTTAATCCAATTACTGAGCGACTTTAGTTGATAAAAAAACTGTGCATTATAATTATTAGCAGAACATTTTAAAATACCGAAATTATAAATATCTATTCCTTAGGACATAAAGGAAACAAAATACTCATTGATAGACTGTCTTGATAAAAGTTAAACATCTGATGAATTAAAGTACAACGGTTATTTTTATTAAAATAAAACACTACTTTCCCCTTCAGTATTTTTCCATCATTAAATATTGTTTTGATCATTTTATTTCACGATAAGGTTCAAAATTGGGCATCACATAACAATGCATTCAAAAATTGGTCATTATTTTATCATACATCATTTTGATAAAATATGATCAGTGGAATCAAAATTAATTCATACCGGAGCTAGACCGTACCGGAGCATTGGAAAAGGTTTCAGATCGAGTCTACAAAAGTAGACTTTCTCAAACACCAAACACAAAATCAGTGGCTGTATCTCACTGATGATACAGCCATTTAAGTACTACCTAAAAATCACCCACTGCAATTTAGCATCCACTGAAACAAAACATAACAGTAAAAATGAAAGAAGTAGTGACTGAATAAGTAGAACTAAATAGTTTGATCTCTCAGCCAACTAGAATTGCACGGACTTCGGTCTGTAAAAATAATATGTTTTTTTTAACTTTACCAAGTGATAAACGTTTTACAGATTACAACAGTCTTTCAGATAATAATTTTCAATAGAAATCTCACCTTTTATTAATAAAAACGACAAAAAAGGAATAACTATACGCTTTCCAAAAGAAAGAATCAAAATATTTTTAAAAATGCACTTAAGGATTACTAAAGTAATTCTACAATTTATCTGTACGGTATAAATTTCCATGATTTATCAAAGTTTAATTCGCCTAATAACTTCCAGAATTATCTGAAAAATTACATACAAACTTAAGCTAAAGTTATTCATAGATTAAAAAATTAAATATTGTTAATTTAATATCTAATTCAAAGAATAAATCTAAAACCATTTGAGTAGTTATAAAAAGTAAAAACGGATTTAAAAATAAATCAGATCTGATCAACAAAAATACTAAAAAATTCCTCAATTTCCCTTATCTCATCACATACTCGTGTTTTGGTCAATATGGTCAATATTGTTGTTTCAATATTTGAAACATTTCAACATTTGAATGTTTGTTTAATCAATATTTTTATTTTATGTTGATATCCATAAAATCAAAGCTTATATTTTAAGTATAAAGAATAAGTATTCCGTGGGTGTTGATAATATTTCTGCTAGTATTTTAAAAGAAGTGTTAGATGCCACTGTTACCCCCTTAAAAATTATTCAGCAACGGGGTACTCCCTATCATCCGTAAGACTTCTGCTGATATTCCCCTCCTTAAGAAATATTCGGGATTTAATTTACAAAATTTTGGCTAACTTCGTTATTGTTAATTTTTTATAAAATATTTGAGAAGGTTAGGAAAAATCGACTTATAACTTTTCTTATCAAACTTTCATCATGGATTTAGGGAAAAAACTGTCTATTGACACAGATTTCTCAGTTTTTGTTATAGATAGTCTAAATTCTTTAGATAACAACTATTCCATTTAAAATTTTTACAATCTCAGTAAAACAGTCGAATTACTTTTTCATTGTTTATTGACGAAAATTCTTAGTAGCTGTAGTATCAGAGGACCTGCTTACTACTGGTTAGTCATATTTCACCAACAGTAAACCATCTTACACCATTTTGAGTCATGGTACAGGAATTTTTACTAAGAATACACACCTAATATTTAGGTATTTCATTCTATATATATATATATATATATATTGTTACCACACTCCGTTAACTCAGTGAGGCGAAAGGATGAAAAATCAGCTGGAATACAGTATATGATTCGCATGCACAGGCGGGCAACCCCACTATACGGCATCTGCTCACGCATCTATAGCAGCACTACCCACTGTGGGCTCTAATAAATAAAGACTTTCTAGCGTCAAAATTGACTTCACCATAAACCATTACCTAGAACAGACCTCGGAGAAGAAAAAGATGGAAGAAGATGAAAGAAGTTTCCTAGCCGATCCAACGCTGGACCACCCTGCCGGAGTAGCAAGCCTGGCAGGCCCGAAGAGGGAGTCGCTGGATGCGGATGCACCATTCTCGTTCCAGCTCGCCGGATTTTCATCGCCCTGGCCAACGGACGCAGCTACGAGAGTCGGCCCAGCGTGGGATCGCTCGAGGAGAACCGCCTCGGCTGCGCCGGCGAATGATGACCGACGCCGACCCGAAACTGCGGTACTCTGGAGTCTCCACTACCACCCAGTGGGTGGTGGGAACCCAATCACCGCTGTGGGAAAGCCCGGGTGGATTTCAACGACGAGCCGCAACTCCCCGACTGCAGCCGAGTAATCTTCGCCGGAGACCATCTTCCGGATCCAACAGCTCTTCTCACAGCTAAAAAAACAGCCCTTCTCGGGGTTATCATGAGGTTAACAGCAACAACGATATAAACTGCCCTTTACAGGGCCACCAAAAAATGTTGAGGTTCCACTGTCGTTGAAGCCGTTCGGCGACAATATATATTTCAAATGAATTAAAGATTGTAGATATCAACTCAAAACATTTTTCACTAGGTGGACTGTTACAAATCGTACTAAATCTGTTAAATTCGTACTAAATCTTGAGTGGTGGACCTAAATTTTACATGTGAATTTTGATCAAAAATTAAATTTCAAATTATGCTTCTCAGATAGCCGTAATATTGCTGATTGCGTCATTAGAATTCGTATTAATGATAAGGATATCATTTCTGTACCTCCGGACAAATGTCCGGGCATTTTATTAGATGAGTTTTTGAGGGTTCATTAAACTGATTTCGTTTATAAGAAACTCAAGTCGTACTGTTTTGCTCTGAAACTGTTTAATAAAACGATAAGCTTATCACCACTATTAAATATTTAATATTCCTACATAACCTTGTTAATGTGCAGGAATAAACAACAACCGCAAAAATAATAGTAAGCAAAATCTCATATCCATGTGAGATATCTGCGTATTCTGGATATTCTCTTATTTATATAATGTCATCTCTTAGAATCCATTAAAAACTCAGAATGAGTATATATTTATGACAAAAATTGGCTTCAAGATCATTACCTGGTTCCCTTAAGTTTGATTTATGTAGATCTAAATTTAGGAAATTAAATAAGTTGACTTATTGTTAGGTGTTTATTTATGAAAGCGTCCTAAAAATAATGGTCACTTATTCTTAAACAATAATAATATTCAAAATAATAATATCTTTACTAGCTGAAACGAGATGACTGTTTTCACAGATCTTAACAAAGTACTTCGGGTTACGAGAAAGAGCCTTATTTTGCTTGCTTTGCGTTTTTAATAAAATGCCAAACCATTTGAAAAATGTTCTCACTAATTTTTTTTAAATACAAGTAAAGATTTTCTTCACACAGTTCTCTCCATTTAAGTTTTTTTCATCTTTGATTTCATAGTTAAGCTTTTTTCTACCTATTCTGTATACAACCATAGCCTTATTTTGCTGACTTCAACCACATCTGTACAATCATTGCGCAATTTTTCTCTTTTGTTATAAGTCCTTGCGTAGAACTTCTGTTCTGGCAGACTACCAGTAAGCCGGTATCTTTTTTTAACCTACCATTTGCACTCTCGCTATTTCTTCTCTGACCAAATCTTTGAAAATCTCCGGGATAATATGAATACCGAATCTGATTCTATTCGTCACTATAACATCTACTTGATGCTAAATACATATCTGAATCTCGTGATAAGTCCAGGATCACTTAAAACCAACAACGCCAAAAGTTGGTCACTGGCGGTATCATCGTTTAGAATACTTCACTGACATCGGTCAAGTCTCCATCTATCGTCCAAGATTGCTAGATCTAACATCGAGGAATGTCTTCTCCTCACGTAAGTCTGAGTCCGATTGTTCATACAAAGTGGTTCATGCCTCAGCTAAATTCCGATAGTAATCCTGCGGTTTGTGAATTTACTACTAGTTGTAACCGATTTATAATTGAAGTCATTCAGTATAATCAATTTCTTGTGTGCCCGAGTTACAAGAGCTAGGAGCTTATTAATGTGCTCAGTATATTCAGCCACACTACAATTTGGGAAGATATAAACTCCGACAAGAATAGAGTCAATCAGCTCAAAGATAACGAGTCTTGTATCTCTACATATATTTTCAATAATTTCCATTTAAAAGCGTTGCTTGATTATTTTCTGAATCAGCCGCACAAGAATTTAGTGAATATCAGCAAGAGGATTATCAGCCAGTAGGAATAATCTTACTTTTCAATCATTTAGAAACACTACAGCTAGAGCAGCTTCCAGCAATCTAGAAAGCAGGCCAAGTAAGCAATCTCAGAAATTATCCCTGAAAAAATCTTCCCAGCACCTTCTTGGTGGATTTAGTTGGTAAGTACCGGATGTTCCTTTTAATTGCACCTTAGTAATCATCCAGTTTTTATGCTGGGATCTCCTTACCTCACCTTTATGTAAGGATATAAGGTCTAAAGACATAAGCAGAGGTACGCTGCCCCAACCCCCGGTAAGTTTTTTTACGGGCGTTCTTATTTTCTTACGATCTCGTATTTATAATGAACTCGATGTATTTATGTCGATATATTAATTGCTAATCCAAGATAACTATCTACTGTATATTTTTGAGGAGTCCCACTAGCCTTTATTTTTCTTTTTTTTCATAATAGTAATCTTGAACTTTCTTCCGTTGCGCTATTAGAGTAGCAGATATTCTTTTTTGGCACCCGAATACACCTGTTACCACTAGCTGATGTTATCAACTCTTTGCTCAGCAATCAGCTCGGATTAGAACAAAACCAACAGGTACTCTGCAATTTCAGCAGCTGCTTTGGATTAGTTAGTCATGATGGATTTAGATAGTATGTGCATCGTAGTGCTATCTTTATGCGTCAGAGATCCAAACTATCGTATGGAGATCTCGGAAGCAAACGAGTATGACAAAATGAGATATCGAGGGTGCCAATCTCATAATACTTTGACTGTAAACTTCACATTAAAGCTGCATATGGATGGGTGTTCTTAGAAATCAGCTTCTTTTATCTTGACTAAACCTGAAAAATAGTACCTTGAAAAAGTTCATGAGCTGTTTCATAGCTTATTATTACAGATAATAAATTTTATGATCTATTGTTTTATGATCTAAAATAATAATAATCTGTAATTATAGGATTATTATCATGTAGATTATTCGTAGTCATTTATTTTAGCAAATAGTCGTTAATTTTAGCTTCTGGCTAGACATTGAAGTTAGTGGTTTGGCACAATGTTTTAGCTATTACTTAAGTAACGTCAATATAACTTTTTCTATAGTTCTGAAGATAAAACTGGTGATTAGCTGAGCTAATGAACAGAAACTGGCTTATCTGCTGTCAAGCCTTTCAGACACTCTGTACACAAGTAAATTCTCTAATCTTCTTCCAAGATTTGTTTCTGTGCAAGTACCCCCTACATCTTTTCCAGATTTTTAGCACCAAGGTAGACATCATAACCTGAAATTTGTACCTTGAAAAGAACCAAGCCTTATTAGTCCAGCATTATTTAGTGATTAGGTTTCAAGTAATCTCCTAGCCTGCTTCTTATTTATTTTCTTATTTTGCTTCTTATTTATGGCTTAGAATATTTAGATCATTTGTTAATAGGATTTATTTCAATAGAACATTAAATACTAGAAGGATATGTTAGAATTTGATATGAAAATAAACTTTAAAGAAACAGAGTCAGTGATGTTAAGCTTCAATAAATGAATGTTTGAATCATAGAAGAAAGAACTTTGATAGTAAAATGTAAACATCTTAACCGAATATTGACTAACTGAATAGATTAGCAGCAGCTAGAAAACTATTTGCCTATATACAAAATGCAGTAACAGTTGGATTGCACTGAAAATTTGAAAGGGAATAAAGAAGAAAAGAAACTAAAGCTTGACCTTTTGTTATAGTGAAGATAAGAGAAAATTTATTGAATAAACAGTATGAAAATTAAAGTAATAAGGAGACTGAGTGAAAATAAAAGTTAAATACCACAATCTAGAATAGGAACTTGCTCGATTATTTAAAAGGACCCGTAACAGGAACATAGAAGTACTCCTACGTTCCTGTTAAGTGTCCGTTATGTTCCGTTATCCGTTTAAACTTTTTCCTTCTATTTACCGTAAAACGGATAAATAGAAGTTGAAAAGAAGACAAAGAAAAACAGTAAATGTTACATACTATCTAAAACGAACCTATCAGAAACTCAAACGTTTAGTCAAAGCTAAACATAGTTCAAGGTAATTGCCTCAGAAATGGCAACTGTACGATAATGGAACGGCCAATTCTTCAAAATTGGGATGTAGATATTCTTGAAGAACAGAAATATCTAAAAAAAGATTATGAAGGATAAATATTTTTGTTTTATGTATAGTGTTTCTTATTTATTTTTATTTTAGGTGAAGACTAACAGAGGTAGTTCGTTTTTAAACAAGCTGGAAGATTAAAGAAGGTTTGTTCTGTAAATATTAATCATTGAACTGTAATTTTTTTATAAAGAATAGAAACCCGTTACCTCATTTTTACCATTGTAAATTCTTTGAATTTCCTGTAAGACTGCAATGAAACTGAATTGGAGCTTGAGGAATATTACGACTTTATTGGTAATAAAAAAGCGATTTTAATCGTTTACAGATTGTTAGTAAGCCACATTTTTATATGTTATTATTTGTAGTGACACAAAAACACTGAAACACATACAAGGAACACACACTTTTTTCTTTTCTTTTCTAAAAGCCTTCTATTTTGTAAAACTCTCCCTTATTATTATAGTATAAATATTTGGAAATTTATTTATCACAGGTATTGTTAATAAATAAATGTGATATTAAAAGGTGATGGCAAATTAAGACCAACGTAAAGAGATTTTATTATCCCATAATATTTGTATATAGGGTTTTTTAATTTAACAACTGAGTCGTGAGAAAGAATTTGTAATGAATATTAGGAAAAAAGGTTGAAAATCAGTGCTGCGTAGTAATAGTCACTTTCGCCATAGATAGCAAGCTAATGTAAAAGTTTACATTTATAAACGAATATTTTGCAAGAAATTCAACGTCAACGTTTATAAAGAGAGCTTGAAAAACTACAGAAAATCATTTATAAATCAAAACTATTGTTAGAACACTGTTTCAGTTAAAGAAAACTAATGTAAAAATGCAAAGAAGTTGAAATAAAATTTCAAATGCGTAAATTTATTTTAGATTTATACATTAGAAATCTAAGTAAAGTATTACTTTTTTAATCTAAGCCAATGCAATCTCAGGTGATTTATTGCACCATTACTTTTAAAATTTGGAATGAAATCTTTTAAAGGTATTATATATATATATGTGTGTATTACAACAAGTTCGGTATAACGGATCTGAGTAACGGGTTCCTACCAATTAAGAATAAATTAGTAGAAAATATAAAAATGGGAGAAATCCAGAAAGAATCCAAAAGAAACCCTTTTAGTGACGGTAACAGATACGTTTAACACATCTTTTGTGGTAAATTTGGCACATCTAAACAAATTTTTGTTCTGTGAGAAGAGTTATCGGACCGGGTTAGGAATTTCATGGAAACGTGTAAGAGCGGACGATCATTCCACGCTTCGAGTTGGGTCTGGTCCGGCAGGAAGAGTAAAATTATAAATATTTCGGGGAAAGACCAGTTGAGATTAGTTTTGCGATAAGAATCTGTGAGATGAAATCTAAGATATGAATTCTGCGAATCAGTCTAAGTGAGATATTATGATGTCAAACTGCGAGATAAGAGTGCTACGAAAGAGAGTTATCTGCGAATTCGAGCGATTAAGGTACAAGTAATTCCAGTGCATGAAAACAAGAAATGGTTCGATGAGTTACAGTAAGACTATAAGTGAAAGAGATAATGTTCAAAATTTCATTCATAAACTATTGGGTATTTTTATTTGTGAACAGCAAAAGTATTTCCGGTAAAAGAACTTTATACTTGTCTTATCGTTTGTACTCTCTCTTTATCTGTTTAGCCTTCGGAACTACCATAGGGTATTACTTCAGAGGATGAATGAGGATGATGTGTATGAATGAGAATGAAGTGTAATCTTGTACAATCTCAGTCGACCACTCCTATATCTTTTGTACTATTATTATTAATACAAGACTGAAGGTTAAAAGTGTTAAGACTAGCGATCATGCTAATGTCTTTCAGGATTGAATTCAGGTATTCATTAATTATCTACCTTTGAATAAATCCTGATGACTACTTTATAATATTTTTTGTATGTAATCATTGTTGTTTATTATTATAATTGTGGTTGTGATTATCATTTTTATTATTCTAATTATTATTGTGAGTTGTTTATTATGGTGTCTTATTATTATTATTATTATTATAACTGATTTTTTATTTAGTTACTGATTTTTACTTACGTTCTTTAAATGATAAATTGTAATTACATAACCATTTCCAGTTGTCAATTTCAATTTCTCAATATCCTGATTCAGCCGCGAACACGCGACAAGATTTTTATGTATTGGTCAAGTGAAGGTAGGATTGGCAAATCCTACAAATCCTAAACAAATGTTTGTTCTGTGAGAAGAGTAATCGGACCGGGGTTGGAATTTCATGGAAACGTGTGTGGGCGGACGATCATTCCACGCTTCGAGTTGGGTCTGGTCCGGCAGGAAGAAAATAAAAGTATAAATATTCGGGGGGAAAACCAGTTGAAATTAGTTTAGAGATAAGAATCTGTGAGATGAAATCTAAGATATGAATTCTGTGAATCAGTCTAAGTGAGATATTATGATGTCAGTCTGCGAGATGAGAGTGCTACGAAAGAGGATCTGTGAATTCGAGCGATTAAGGTACAAGTAATTCAAAGTTGGAGATATAAGCTCCACTCTCTACTCTAAAATGAAATGAAATGGGAAAATTTCCTGACCGTTTGGGGTTTCTTTTTTTAACAAACCTAGATCTCAATCGATTGAACGTGTAAAGACTTGTAACTCCTTTTGAGTACCCAGTTAACGAAGTACTATATAGCAGTTATATAGAACCGTTTCAGAAATATTAAGGCAAGTTGTAGAGACAAACTGCAACGTTTGTAAAAAAAAAAAAAGAAGAAAAATTTGTAATAAATAAACTTATTTAGATATGTAATTATTTTTAATTGTCAATTCTTACGTAACTAAATTAAGCAATGTTGTTGTCTGTGTTTCTTTTTGTGTCATTACAGGTTTCTTTTTAGATGGATTTTTTGATCGATTAATATTCAGATAACTAGATATTATTAATGAAAATACTTCGAAAATCTAAAAACAGTTTAGTAAATCTACTTCTGAACTACTTTTCTGTACATTATTACATCCAAGGATCAGCAATCTCGATGTATTCCTAATCAGAGTTCAAAGATTTAATCTGGCCAAGTAAATATTTAGTCGATAATAATTTTATACGATAATTTATTTTACTTGAAATTTTCAATTAGGGTGCAATGTCAGACGAAAGATAAAAACGTATTTGTTGTAAGAAAGGCTTTTTACTGAATTGTTTTCATCTTGACTTAAGGGAATTTGTCAGTCCTATAAAGTACCGCTGACACTAGACTTTATGTACTTCGTTTCCTAATTAAATTACTATGTGGATGGCGTTTTTAGACAACCATACATTGTTAAAGTAACTAATAAAATGTATTTGTTACGAGAAAAAACAAGAAAATATTAACATTTTACCTTTGTTATAAATGTCAAATAATTCTCTATTTTTTTTTTTTTTTTAATTCAGTTATAATCTTTAAAGCAACTGTGGGTTGTCATCCGCTAATGAATAACCAAATAAAATAGTGAATGTTAGGATTTAAAGTTTTTCTTCGTTCTAAAGAAAGTAGTTGTACATTCACACTGAATCTTTTTAAGAATGTTAATTAAATGAATTATAATTGAGGTTGCTCTGTCAATAATATTTTATCACGAATAGTGATTTGATTTAAATAAAATAACAGTAGGAATAACATTCTGATGAAAATGTCAATTTTCAGTTAACATAATAATTTTAAAATACAATGCCTATTTTTGTTTATCATTTCGCAATAACTAAAAACAAATAAATTTAATTATTAATACTAATAATTTTAAAAATTTCCTGATATTTTCAATTTATAGTTGCAGTTTATTTTCATAGAGCTATACTTCTTTAATATAGGTTACAATTAAAAAAAAAATTATTAATACTTAAAAAAAAAAATGATATTATGAGCTAATGGAATTGATGCGATAAATGGAATAAGTATTTGTACATAATAGAAAATAGTAATTGACGGATTATTTCGAAAAGAAACGAAATTCACAACAAATTTATTTTTAGTATAATATTTATTAGAATGAATGAATGAGAATGCGATGAATAAGTGGTTGATTATATTTTTAGTTATGCATACTTTTTACTAGCTACTCAACCACCTCCTCACGGCTGATTCGGAATTATTTTACTTAAATCGGGCTGTGGGATAATAATTTTGCTCAGGAGCTCCCCTATGGAATAGAGAATTGGCGGTTCGGAGCTGAACGAACTAGTCGCGGTTGTGATCCTCGGTTTCACTGCTTGCAGTTGGGTCGGAAGTCATAACCGTGATCTGTATTCACTGACGTTGGATTGAGTGCGAACGGGGAGGACTTATCTCTACTCTTAGTGGCAGAGACAGGATTGAATGTGGTCTCGTTTAAACTTGCTCTGCTGAAGTTTTGCGTTTCTCAGCGTGAATCAGTTAATTTGACCCTAGAAATTTGCGGCGCTTGTCCAACTTTCTCTCCCCACACCTTAACACATATTAAATGGTACCTCTGAAATTTCAATTTCCACAATATATGTGACTGAGGATCTATATAAAAACCGTCTTCATGAAGATCCATTGTCCTCATACGCAAAGTGAAGGATGGACGTTGAGTTTAGTGATGTTTTCTAAAAGGATTGATATTAAGGATTGAACTAAGTTTCGATCATAGTATATCTCTTCTTTTGTAATTGCTCGAGTGGTCAAAGAAGCTATAGGAGGTCTTGTAAGGAGACAAGGAAGACCGCTAAGAAATTGTTTGTTGAAGACCTACAATTATCACGTTAAAAATACTGGAGTTTTAGACATTAAGGTTGTACCGATCACATGGTACGCTAAATACTCCAAGAGGAGTTTTTCTATGCGAGGATTTTTTGAATTGCACAGAGACGAAATTATATAGGAATTGTTTGGGCAAGAATTTGCCGCATGACAAAGATTGAACACAAGATGAAACGAAGAAATTGAACAATCCGCTTCGAAAGTCTTGACGTTCAGCACACCCATGTGTTCCAAAAAACTGGCTATTAATGAATGTTCATTCATTAATCATGACTTCATTGTGGTGTTTTGGATGTTAGAAATTTGGACGTTCAGTGGCTGAACGTACTAGAAAAATACCCTTGTGGTGACCTACTACATCTACCCACCCCTAGCGGATGACCCGAGCAGGAATCCACTGGTTTGTGCTTATTGGCATGGTTGTCACCCTGCAAGATCATGAAATTGTCTGATTTATACGGAGGAAGTAAATTACTTCAAAGCTGACACAATGAAATGCAGAAGTCTTTAAACAAAGTATTTTAACAGGAATACCGGATTTATTTTTTTAGGTTGAACTGTACTACAGGTCCTAAATTACCTAGACTGATCAACCGCCTTGATCCAATAGACCTCTGACGTCATATAGCCTAGAACTGAGCTACCAACAGTCCCAGGCAGATCAATTGCCTCGAGGCAACCTCCCCCGTTTGAAATCACATGCCTAAGGCAACGCTCTCCACCAGCCTGTGACGTCACCTGATCTTCAAATGTGGCAGACACGCTATCTGATGCCGGAAAAAAGACATCTTTTCTGCAGATTTACTGCAGAGAATTCTATTTCCAAAGCTCCAGAACCCTCTGGAAATATAGGTCAGGAAGATGGAGAAAGAAAGAAAAAAAATATGGCTTAATGGTAAACCTAGGCAATAGGCTGTAAAATTATAATTTTTATAAGTATTTTGTTTTGTAAGCTATGACATTTCTTTAGAAATGTTTATATATTTAAATAGATATATATTAAGTGGTATGGGCCCTACAAACCCTTATCAACATTTGTTTCTTGTTTGGGTCTTAAAAATTTATAAAAAACCTATTTCTAGATTATCTGTTTAAAAGTCTTCTGACTAGTTCATTAAGGATTTTATCAGAGAAGGAAAGACATTTTTTCTTTTTTTTTCTTGTTCGAAGTAAAGGAACTATTTTCATCACTAAAAATCTCGGTTTTCAGATTTCAATAGAAACATCCATTTGGACAATCTCTGAATCCATTTTGACTAATTTCGGCGTGACGTCTGAATGTACATACGTATCAAAACTCAAATAGCCGTAAGATGTTGAAATTTTGGATTTAGGACTGTTTTAACATCTAGTTTTGCACAAACCTTTTGGTTGCAATCGACTGAATAAAAAATGCCCAAGAAGCCCAAAATCTTAAAAACTTTGATTTTGGACTTTTTCTAAACTGCAGTAATAAGTTCTCATTGAGAGCTTTTCAATGAATTATCATAAGTCGTATTTATTTTTATTGGTTCCAGATTTATAGCCAAATGAAATTTAGATGTTGTAAGGGAAAGGCAACATGAGTTCGAATCTGACGTCATCTCCTTTTTTTTAACTTTAAAAATTTTTTTTATCTAAATAAATTGTTTTATTATTAATTATTAACCTCTGATTGTAAAAATAATTTACAATAAATAATAGTAATTATAAAAAGAAAATATGAAAAAAGTTATTAATGAAATAAAATTTTATGTACTTTTAAAAATGTGTATATGTAATTTAATCGACATACAAGGAAATCATATGATGTCCACATCGGATTTATTTTTGTTTAAGACAAGGGGATAATGACCACAGAAATCGATGCACTTAATCCCCCCCTTAAAAAAAATATATATATATAGGTTCCATTTAATCTTATTTAATGGACTAGAATATCAATTAGCTACATAAAAAGTTATGTTTCTTATAATTAGGATAAAATTAGACATAGATTTATCTATACATTCACATAACAACTTCACTTGGGTAATCTTACAAAAAAAAAAGTTAAATTATAATATGGAAAAAGGGATCAATTTTTACTATTGACAAACTATACAATCCTTTTTTACGCGTAGCAAAAGATTTGTATCTATTGAATGAATCATAAAAGTAAATATAATATTATTTTTGTTAATATTTATGAAAAACAAATACGATCTCAAAATAAAAGCATTTTTCTATAAAAATTACTGTGGAAACAAAGATTGCTGATCACAGTAAAATTTCTATTTCTAATTTCTAAAATTCCTAATTCGAGTAAATTTTACCAATAAGATCCTTATCTTATACACTTATATCCGTATTTATACAAATGTACTGTTTTTTAAGTTAATTTATAAAAATTGTTTTTAAACTAAAAAATTAATATTGTTGTAGGGTTATTTTCAAGAAATTTATTAAAATATTTCTAATAAACATTTAAGAGTGAGAAGAAGACATTAAAATACTCTGTAATAATTTATACTGTTAAGTATGTTATATCTGTTCTCTTTTAGCTCTCAAAATCAATTTCCAACTGAATCATAGTTGGAGAACGTGTCGAATTTGAATTTAAAATAGTCATTGAAACAACAGAAATTTAGTAAAGATTAATTAATACAAATTTAAGTGAATACATTTCACAACTTTCTACTGTATTCTCTACATAAATTAACGAATTATAGTAAGTTCATATAGGTAATCTTCAAGTTCAGTTTTATTTCAACAATGATATACTTGAAAATTACATAATTATAATATGTAAGAGAATCGAAATTTAAAAAAAAAACAACAAAGAATCAGATTTTCTTTATGTTAAAAACACTTTTTTAATCTAAACGTAATAATCATTGATTCGAAAAAGCAACTTTGTATTAAAATGTAAATACGTATAAAATTAAAAGAAAAAATTAATTAGAACGTATAAAAATAATTTATAAGTATGGATTGCTACTTGTGATAATGAACTAAACCACACTGATTTAACTAATTATATGTAACTAAGTGGATACTAAATCAACAGCAAATCAGAACAATGCACAGTGTATTTATAAATTTAATTATTTGAGTAAGGTCACTAGAAAGTGATTGATTTTAATTGGTCTGTTGTTCTAAGGAGTTAATTTTGAAGTATTTTTCGTATTTAACTTAATTTCGCTGAGGTTTAGGGATGCCTACCACGTTTATTTACTATTTAATAATATTCAGGAAGTGTTTTTTAATTAAATACTTATAATGAAAGAAATATGAAATAAACAATTAAATTTAAAAAAAATATGGTTTAACTGAATTTCTCATATATAACAGTCTATTTATTCTAGTAATATTAAACTATTTTTTATTCATTCTACTGTAATTTTCTTTTGAAAAAATCTTTTTCTATAACAATAAATTTATCAAGAACTTTATCAAATCCCAGACTAACGTTTTTTCACTTGATGATAAAACCACATAAGCGTGAAGCTTGTACGTGGGATATTGAATTACATTCTCTTTTTATGGATGAAAACAGCCATGTTTGGCTGGGATTCGAACCCGGAATCTCCGAATCAAAGGCTGAGATGCTACCACTAAGTCATGAAAATGTGCGAAAATTTTAATTAACAGAGAATTGCTACACAGATAAATGTAGAAACTTTTATATTTTAGTTAGATATAATACCATGAAATGTATGTACATGTAATATATAAAACATTTAAAAAACTAAACAATTGTAAAACTAAACATTTTAAGATTGTACTGCTTGAGCTGGCCTCAGTTATTTATGTATCCCGAGGACCAATACCTAGACATATCTAATTAACTAATATTGACAATTTAATTAGCGTGATGGAGTTTGATGATGGTGAGTTTTCATTACTAAATTTAGAGACAAATCAAACAAAATTGGTCTAAGATAAAGTTTCATATATATATATATATATATGACAACTACGCAACATAAAATTTTATGACTATAATCATAAAATAAAATATAACCTCTCAATTACATTTCTCATCTACAAGAAATAACCACAGGCAATTTGCAGTTTATATAAAGATTTGACATTGATAACGTTACAAAGATGCTTTTTTCAGAACAAAGCTGTTTACTTATAAAAATTACTGACAATCAAGGAGCATTCTAGATTCTTATTTATTAGTTATAGCTATCGTATGACAATAATAATAAAGTAATTCTTTATAGAAAGACTCAAAACGAAATTATGAAATTTATGACTAGTTTTTAAAATTGAATATTAGTTTTAGTTTGCCTGAAGTAATATATCTTAGTTAATTTTACAAGTTACTGATGACTAGCTAACATTACTCTTTTCTTTGAAAATTTAAATTTCAAATTTTCTATATTTTATATATATATTTTCTATATTTCTATATTTTTGGTTTTTGAATCGTATTAATGAATAAAAATCGTGCTTTAGAATGAATAAATCCGAATAAAAATAATTAATAAAAATTCGTCTTAAAAATTTTGCTTTTAACAAAAACGATACGTTAAATTAGTTACTTCAAATCATTTTTAAAAGAATCATTACGAAAATTATTTATTATGAACAAAAATTTCAGACCGTCGCGTAGTAAGAATGGATGAAAATAGAACTTATTATTTTTAAACCTTCATCTTTTCATACATCTCGAGTTCCCCCCTGAGGGAAATAACGCCCGCCAAGTGACATTACCGGTTGTCATACCACCCCTCCGTTCCTAGCCCTGAAGGGCTTTACCGGAGATCGTCTTTTCGCCTCGGTCTGATTACGCCCCAGACATCAACCGACGTAGGGTAGATGCCACCGATGTCAATGCCCCGAGGGACATTCAAATCGGTAAGTAGATAGGCCAATTAATTTTGATGGTGTGTAATGCCTTCTACAAAGACACGGGACACCGCGAAACCACTCACTTATGAAACAAGTTTAGGACAATCGCGGAAGCACGAAGACCCCCCGCGCCTGCTTTAACCTGTTACAGCAACGATGCTATTCTTCCAGCGTTTTTACAGACTTGCCACGCCAGCTAATAGAAAGGAGTGCATTTACTTATTAATTACCAAGTCCTTGAGGACCCCAGGCTTGACCCATGTGAGAGCTATAAACTCCCACCCAACACCAACTTTGAGGTCCGCTTAGACGTTGTAAGTTGATCGCAACTTAACCGCATTCCCTAGCTCCCTTACAGGGTACACTCCGTTTCTAACAATTCACAAATGCAAACTATGTTCACGCCCGGAAGCACGGGAGATATACTCCCGAGCGCGACTCCATTGATACCAAAACAAAACTAACCGAGGCTACGGTGCCAAA
>JAAAKQ030480092.1:0-22494 GCA_010016005.3 Zanna intricata
ATTTTGAACGAAAGAAGTGAGAGTTTCTGCATCCTCCTTACCGTGTATTTACAATTTTATTGTAATTTTATGGGGATGTTATTTACTTATTCTGTTTTGTTTGTATTTGTAGAATGACCACATACTTTCAGTCACCCCTCTTCTACCAAAAATAGTCCAAATTTTTGTTTTGTTTAACTTAGCTTAAAAGCAAAGTTCTTACTTAAGAAAATAAGATGGAAATTCTGAAAAAAGAAGTAGTCTAATTAGCGCATCCTGACGTTTAGTATTTATGTTTAGTCTAATTAGCGCATCCTTTTAGTTTTGTATAATCTGCATGTGATTACTTTTCAGACTGTCTGCACCTGCTAATAATTTATCTGACTATGTATTTACTGGAGATAAAATGTTTAATTACAGTTCTTTACTTTTTAAAATTTAAAAACAAAAATATGTACCTAAGACAAATGATGTTCAGATCAAATCACAACTTTTTCCTCTATTACCGCTACAATTAACCGACAATACCCTTGAATATCTAGTCTTATATCTTATATCTTTTTATTGAAGCAGAAACCTTTTTTATTGTCCTCGAATGTTTTACCTGAAATCAGATTCGGATACCGTATTAGCACGTAAATTATCAGTTTGTCCGTTTACAAATCAATATTGTATGAAGAATATAGTAGAATATTTTTCAATTGTTTGTTGAATTTTTTCTACGTAAAATAACGCCGCGATGTTTTATATATAGTGTTTAAATAGAACAAGCAGAATGAGAATAAGAATCAAGAAAGTGTTGATGGATTGTAGTAGTAGGATTTGTAGTAGTTGGCGTACGTAGTAGGAAGCAACTAGCTCCCACATACGAAATCTCCTAACACTACCCTTAGAGCTTTGATTTCCTAAAATGACTTACTTATTCCGCTACAGCTTACAGAGGAAATATACTGAAAATCCAGTTTTCAACATAAACGATCGTTCCCTCGGAACTCAATACGTTTAAACAAGTATTAAATACGTCGTTCATTTTTTTACGGCCTTAGATATGCTAAAAATCTATTTAATGAGGAAGATGAGAGGAATGAAATAACAGCGGGAAAACGCTACTATTGCCGGGAATGGAATCTGAGATAAGCTGATTTAGAAACCAGTTGGCTTGCTAATCACAAAATCTACAAGCCAGCCGGCTCAACTCGGTGGAAAGTGATAATGTGCTGTATGTACTGGACCGGCAGCGAAAGGCTAGACAGAGAGCCTAAGAGTCTATCAGCCTTTTCTAGAGATATCAAGTGGTGAGACGACTGTATTTTTTTGTAGCAGATATACTCGGTAAATCCTTTGGCAATGAATTTTGGTGATGGCTCAGTAAAGCGAAAATTATAAGCGTAATTCTGTTAATGTTTGTTAATTACATGTAGTTATGTATGTTAATGTGTAGTTATTTACAGAAAAGTAGTAAATTGTATGATTTATTAATAAAGTTAAGAAAATACGATGTTAACGCAAGATATAGTGAATTAAACATCGAATTAATATTAGTGAATGTTTATTTTAAACATATTTAACTTTAACTCACTTTATCAATTAAAAATCTTAAATCAAAAATATTTAATTTAGTTGAAGTCATCGCTCCCCTACTACTAAATATTATTTGATAACTGATTACAAGCGTATGTTATTTCAGAATTAAATAGTATCAGATGTTTGTATACATTCAATGGATTGAAAGAATTTAAAGATCATTATTTCTCTCCGTAAGATTTAGCAGACAGCCTCGATTTTGTTCAGTCGATTGAAATTTAAGTTCAAGAGATAACTTTCATCAGATAACGGAATACGTTTAGAGGCGTATATCATATACATCTAAGATCAAAAATATAAGTTTCACAAATTCTCCCTAAAAAAACCTTTTTTCTTTCACACAAAAATTTTGTTCTATAGTGTACATAAACCGCAAATAGTTAAAAAAGAAAATCAAATAAGAACAGTATGTTTTCTAAACAACAAAATATGTGTTATTCTTGTATTTATCACGATTGAAACTAGAAAAGTTCACTAGAACTAGGAAAGTTTGTGAAAAAACTCCAATTGTCTCAATTGTCGTATAAGATTTTTTTAGACGTGCGCTTGAATACGTGTTGTGTGCTTGCGTGTGTCCATGCGTGTGTCTAGGTGTACGAGGGGAAGCATCAAATGGATCGATAACCTCACTGCATTACACTTTCCGTCCTCTGCTAGCCTTAGGCTGGAACTGGAAAATATTACTCTGTAAAATCTCTTTTTCGGTAAGAACATATTTTAATAATTTAGTGATTTAGTCATAATACATTTCAAAGATCTGACTGAAAATTACTTTTGAACTAATAAAATGTATGGATAATTTACTCAGTGTTGAATTTAAGTAAAGCTGATCGGTGATCGATATAAAATTTAGCAGTATTCGGCCGATCGCTACATTTTATATTAGGTGAATTACATTGAATTAGGTGAAGTAGATTACAGATTACATTGAACAATGTTTTAATCTCTCCTTTTAAATAATAATTCAGTAAATTTACATTTCAAAGATTAACAAATAACGAACTTAAACGGAATAGAAATTCCTCGACTTGAGCTGAACATCCAGCGTGTAGAATTATCACCGGCGTCGGGTTATGCACTTATATACAACTTTTTTTTGTCGCTAAAAAAATCATTTTAGCCAGTTTGATGTATTCCTCAATTTTTTTCACTTCTGTTTCTATATTTAATTTTAAATTACTATATGTTGCATTTAGAAGTGACCGATCCATGTTTTTTTTTTTTTCTAATTCCTGGGCCTTTGATCTTACACTAGACTTCTTTTCTGCATCAGTACTCTTGTAACTTTGGAAAAATACGAAGATTTAATTATTTTCATTTAGGTCTTTAAGAGAAAAATTCTATCTAATAAATTTGTAGTATAATTACATGTTATGTATTTACACTGGATCAAAACAAACGTATTTCATTATATGCATCACATACATTACAGTGACACACTATGCAAGTAAATATCAAAACCCGATATTTTCACTGAATATTAAATATAACGAGCTAGTCAATGACTAAACGGTTTATTTACTTCCGTTGGATGCTTTCTTATGCCACTCAGTTCTGAGAATAAACGAATGTACTTTAAGAAATTCTAAGCTTCGATAATTTTACTCTTTAATATCAGCAGAATCCAATTTATAGCAGCGCACACTTAAGACGGTATTGGGCAAAGACGGTGGTCAATAAGAGGGTGGTGCTTCCATCCCGGGGAAAAGATACCCGCATTCCCCGATCGATGAATGCGATCGCCTAGAGAGGCCGTAAGGTCTAATTTAGAGTGGTTAGTCCTTTTGCGGTCCCTCTGCGAATAAATCTTCCTTTTTCCATTCTTATGCTTGGTCTTTTTCACTGGTAGTTTTCTGTTGGTTTTGTATTACGTCCGTTGTACTCGTTTCAAGGTATTCCGTCAAGGAAATCGTGTCGTTTGATGGGACGGCTCTGACTGAAAAACCTGTGCGCAGATTATGTTTCCTATTCGGTGGATGTACAAAAAGATCAATCGGCTGCCAAATTCTTTATTGGGTAAATCCGAGCAGCCTGATTATCAAGAAAACTAGCTTTTTTCGAGACTTGATTGAGGTTAAGCGCCCAAAAAATTAAATAAATAAAATTAAAAATTTAGAAATATGTGCCGCACTACTTAACATTAATATTCTAGCCTCTCAAATTTTCTCATATATTTACATTTTTGCGTGTTTTTTATATTTATTTAAAGATTATTTTTATCTTCAGTTATCCTTGTTTATACAATTTTGATTGATTTCATTCTTCAAATTTATCCAGTTTAATCAAATCAATGTAGCGAGTTAAAAAGTTAAACAAAAAATCTATATAAACTGATTGCTTTATTAAATCCTTACCTGAGAAATTTAAGTAACGCCTAATCCCTTAAGAATGAAACTATACCGAGGAATATTCCCTGTCTCTTCAGATAATACATTACTAACCGAAATTGGTAATCCTCTTTTCTGACGGATTAAGTGCCTCTTAAGAAGATTTTCACATAGTAGAGGGATTTTAACTGGCATAACCTTCCCTTATATACTTCAACTGACCAGTAAATAGTCAAGCTTTGCAGTGAAGTTATATTGATTTGATTAGAAGGGACTTAACGGATGTATTATGACAATCTGCTCAGTAATTAAAACAAATTAATTAAGTTCATTTAGTAAGTAAACTTTTGGTTTCTTTACCTGTACGTAAATTGTTTGTAAGCTGTAAGTAAATTTATTTAAGTACAGCTTACTGCGACTTCTATTTGTTTACCACCTTTCATCCGTACAAGTGAAAGGAAATACTATATGATGACGTACTCAGTGTTAACAGAATTAACTGTCTACTAAAATTTTATCGGTAGAAAATATTATGTAGAGGCTATAAAAATTACATCAATCTTCCGGGTTTGCTAAATGAGATTATGATCTTGTGAGATAAGAAAGAGACAAACAGTATTATTTAACCGGTAGGGATTCACTACCCTCAAGCAAATCTTTCTGTACAAAATTTCTCCGGACTATCATTTCATTCAGTTATTTAAACAAAGCACTTCGGTACATTTACATTTAAAACTACATTCTTTAAGAAAAGCGGTGGAAAAATCAAAGTGAACGCTTATTATTCATTAAGGTGATACGTTTCTGCAGCAACTTTTATTTTTATAAAAAAAAATTTAACATCGTTTATAGATTCGTAAAAGTTTAAGAATTTAACCATTAAACAGGTAATTTTTTTTTTTAATTCAATATCTAATTACCTTTTATGTTAAATTATTTATCTGATAAACTATAAAAAGATTATTACGAGAATCGTTTTCTTTCATAATAACTGCTTAAAACAGTATGACATCTGATAGTGTAATACTCACTCTAATAATTTATAATGCTAGAGTGAATTTTCGTAAGTAATAAGTACGAGTATAATGTATAACAGCACATTTTTGTTTGCTTAGCCTTGACTTACTTAGCGTTAGCCTTCACTTACTCTTTATCCTTGAACGTTCTCCAATTTCAAGTAGGTCCTGTCAGCTGGCGTCACATAGTGAGATGGAAAGTTTCATTTGTAATATATATTATTACAAAATGAGTTCTTTATTAAGCATAAGTAGGCTGCAATAAACAAACAAATTAAATATTAGTTACATCTGAAACTTAAGAAATGCGTATCGTATTAATAACAGTGTCTTATAATTGTAATATGTCTTAAAAAAAACCCACATACGCTTGAGATAGAAAGATATTTAACGCTACTAATATGCTACCAGTATTTACCGATGTATTGATTCACAAATAAAGAAACTAAAAAGGAAGGGAAGTTATATTTGTAGTACTATAAAAAAAAACTTATATATGCTATAACAATAACGGACGTTTTATATTAATTTTTCCGTCAGTTTTTATTACCTCATTTTAAATAGTATTTGTTCTTAAGTTCATACGCTACCGTATTATGTAATGTATAAGGCATTTTATGTTACTGATATCGGCTTTATCCGATAGACACTTCAGCATACAGGACTGTTTTATTGGGTAGCCATCGGACAGGAAATCGGGGCCCTAGTTTCGGCTAATAGGTAGCCTCCCACCAGATCATTCCGAGAAAGTGTGGGCTCTATAGCACCCAGACGGAAATAAGGGATCAAGAGAAAGGAATAAGGGTAGACTGTAAGAAAAAGTGATCATTCTCAGATGAACAGCAGTACAAGATAATCACGCCGATATGGAGAATGTGACCGAGATCGCCTTCTGCGACACCGCTCGCAGCAACACGTTACTGATAAATGATTTTGCGTTTATCGGTTTAAATATTAATCCGCAAAAAGTTTGATTTTTCTCAAAAATTGAACGATCTTTGAAAGGTTCATATTTCCTTAAGAAACAACTTCGTTCTTCCTCTGAATGTGTGAGATACTGAAATATCCGGTCGAGGTATAACTGCTAGGCGGACTCCCACTGCCATATCTCCTAAATTATTTACTTAATCACGAATGTTAATTGTAATATTTTTCAATTTTTTCATTCTGAAATAGATTATTCAGAATGGTAAATTAAATATGCAATTTTCAAAGTTTTAATTTGAACATCGAAAAAATATAGTTAAGTTTTAAAATCTAAAACTTTGTATCTTTAAACGTTAGGAGTGTACATAGAATACTACAATTTATTCGTGAAAGAGGAATAATGTTTATTTATTTGTTTGTTCGGAACCATAACTGAACCGGTAGTAGACGACGAAAGCCACTCCAGAAAACAATACGACAGACTTTTAAAATAAAAATTGCAAACAAACAATGGCAATTTCTGAATAATTTTTTTTGTTTTTGTTTAAGAGTAATAATTTCAAAATTCAGGTATATAAACACAAAAATAGATTTTGTTGAGGTTTCCAGCTTTCTTCTTAGAATGCAATATATTGTCGCAAATAAACATGGCAAGCTCACCAAAACGCTGGTGATATTCAGTCTACATAAAGTTTTCACTTTAATCACCATAGAAAGTACCATGTAAAGAAATACCGCTTCTGATAATTGGGAATGCAATGCCGAACGACAGCACTAAATCTTGTTCCTTGGCCTGCGGGGACATGCGAAGAGAGTAGCTTACAATCTATCAAGGGTAGACTACTCTTTTTTTGATGTTAGCTGGTATAATAGAATTTTGTTTACACGGATTTGAATAGTAGATTGTGGATACCGGTGTTCTTTGGTGGTTGGGTTTCAATTAACCACACTTCTCAGGAGTAGACTTGAGATTGTATAAGATTACATTTCATTCACATTCATACATATCATCCTCATTCATCCTCTGAAGTAATAATACGTTACGGTGGTTCCGGAAGCTAAACAGAAAAAGAGAGAGCTGGTATAATAAAATTGAGATTCCACTGTTTCATTTAAAGTTCTACAACACCCTACAGCAAGTTTGAAATTATTTAGTTTTTAACTGTATGTTTTTATTTATCAGCCGATGCCATTTAAAAAATGAAAATTTTTGTCATAATTTTACATTAATGTAGTCCTTATATCTCGTGTTTGAGGAATCAGAGTGTGATATTTTAATGAGTTTGCTTAAACACAATGTAGATAAATTAATAGTATTAAAATTAATTTTAGTTTCGAGAACTTAGTTGTTAAAATGATTTATCATATTAGAAATAGAATCATAACAAAATTATACTGAATTGCATCAGCTTTACAACCGATTGTAATTCCAGCAACTACAAAAAAAATAAAAGTGAAAAAAAAATATTTATGATTAGGAAGAAAAAAATAAAATGCTCTTTTAACTTTAAAAAAAATCTCTAAAGGATAGAAATTTTAATAATTAAAAAAAAATCAGGCTAACGTAACTGAAAGATGTGAATATTAAAAAAAAAATAAATGAAAAAATAACAATAGAAAAACAAAAAGAAAATATTCTTGAATGAATATTAGATTTAAAATTTTTCCTGTGTATCTAATTGTATTCTCCCCAAACACAAATTTAAGAATAAATTTGTAAGTTATTAATATTTAAACAAAATAGATTGATAAATAATTTTCTCTAATCGAACCGTAATACAGATAACTTCAGATATTTACAATTAATTATTATGTGATTACAATTACAGTTAAAAATAGGTGTGATTAAGTCCGTATTAATTATTTAAAATATAAACACGTAAAATTATATTCAGTAAAATATAAAATGTATAATCGCGTCAAGCGCTCCTGTCTAATTAAATACTCATCCTTATAGACCAAAAAAATTCTACAACAGAAATAATTTCGAACCATGTAACTACAAGTAATGTTCATCCCCCTCAATACTTGATCGACTCGAGCCAATTTTTGCTACTTCCTTATTCCTGAACACGGATTGGTCCCATACGTTCTCCCACAGGCAGTTTTCCCCACACGAATCTTACATCTTGTAGGAAAACCAAAATAGGACAGAGATATTATCTTCGTAACTCTCAAATAACTTTTATAAAATAAAGTGTAATGAACAATATTTATCTTTCTAATGAAAGATAAATGCCTCTTTAGATAATTTCATGAATTAGATGGGATAAGGCGAACCGTAAACCTATCAGGGATGATGCCCCAACTTTGCTGTCATAATTTTACCTTTTCTTGTTTTATAGTCCTAAACAAATTCCTATTGACCTTGCCTATCTGCTACTTTTTCTTCTTAAACACGCTTACCAGCAAGAGCTTTGCTATCAACTGTAGTACATACCGACAAATTCTATAGGGCATCGCTAAATACTCAACAGTTCAACATTCATATTAATTTATAATAACCCTAAGAAGGGACTTAACTGTGCACCCCCTAAGTTCCAATCGTATTCCAACTCCCTCTAATATATTTTAGAAATAACTGTAGTAATCTTTCTCCCTGAAAAATCTTTTTTTCTTTGCGATGTCAAGTCATATAGGCCGGTTACAGGTAGAGCCCACAGTCCGTAACCTAAAACATTCAATACACCTGAAATTCAGCAAAAAAATTATTGGATTTATTAAGGGCTAATAGAATTTCCAATGTGTATCTACAACAGTCGAATCAAGATTGCAAATCTCTCCCATAATTGTATTAAGATTATTGTTTTTAAAAAAAACTGTGATTGTTTTGAAGAATTATGCATCGGACATCAGTTAAACTGTATTTTCTCTGATATTAACCGGTCAAATTTCGTTCGAATGTTCCTCTTAAGTCTAGCTGCTTGCATCTTAAGGAGAAAACTGCCTTTTCTTCTAAATTCCACCTCAGGACAAATGAAAATAGCACGACAGAAATTGTTCTAAACAACCGTACATTACATGTATTAATTATAGTAGAAAAAATTGTACTATTCACTACATCTGCAAATTTAGTCATAATTAATTAAAGGATTGAAAATAGTGAATTATTTTGTAAAATATTCTAAAATCAATGTTAAAAATTATTTGAAGTTAAAAACTATATTGAAGCCATTAATAAACCGTTTTAATAATCTGTCTTTTATTATTCTATTTTTTTCTTTAATTTATAGCTACATTGTATATTGTCAAAATATAATAATTTTTGTTTTCTTCAAAAAGTTTAATTAGAATAAAAAACATAATCGGGCTACAAGAATGATGTGAATACAGCTGTAAATTATTTCATACCTTTAAGCTTATGCGCATACATTCACGCAATTGCAATACAGTCGAGTCTAACGAGCAAAAAAAATATTTTTCCCTTATTCCCTGTTTTTAATTTGTGATGAATGTATAAATATTTTTCCCTTATTCCCTGTTTTTAATTTGTGATGAATGTATTTATCAGGGCTTTCATTATCATTATTTTTGTTCTTTTTTAATTGTTCCTATCATCTTTAACGGGTAGATGAATTAATGTTGACCGTCCTTCCATCAGTCCTACTAAAGGAAAACAAATTCCTTTTGTTTTTCGCTCAGGTTCCCGTCTCATTTTTTCATAACGGTCGATTGGAATTTTTTTCTCATAATGTCCTGTCTACCCTTATTTTCTTTTCTCTTTCGTATCCCTTATTTAATCTTTTATAGTACTTTGCCGTAATTCGTTTTCCTTTGCCGATATCTCTCCCTTTTCAAGTAGTCTATCTTTTTTACCCTTTGTTCCGTTAATCCTTTATATACGGTCCTTTCGTAAATAATAATAGTTCACCGGTTGTTTTGTATTTAACCGGTCGTTAGTAGATCGCTCGCAGTCAGTCGAGTGTTATATAACTATTCTACCGATTTGAAGTGCATAAACAAGAAGTAGGGCACGTGTGTGCGTTTAATTTACTGTACTTCATAACCTGTCAACCCATTCCAACTGACTGATGTAATTGTTTGTATTAGCATTCAAAATCTGACACATTTATATAGGTCTCTCATAAAAGTGTTTTAAACTTATTTTATTGAAAGAAATAAGCTACTTAGCTTTATTTATTCCATTATTATTATTAGAAAAAAATTCATGGCGAAAATGTTTAGAAAAAAATGTAATAATGAACGTTGTTATTCATTCATTCGCTGTTGTTCATTTTAATTAATGTTATCAACTTTAATAAATATGATGAGTCGATTAAGCATTTATTACACTCGACATTTAAAAATACGTCATATTAATCACAGTAGCGGAAATACAGCGTTTGTAGATTCAAAAAAGACAATAAACAGACGAAGGATAAATTTAAAATGCCAGGTGTGTGTATTTATATGTGTAAGATGAAATCCGTGATATTTTTATCGCACTCTATATCGTTTGGACGATATTAACTGCGGCTCGTTGGTTCGTCACGTTTCACTAATGAGTGCTGCAGTTCAATAGTTAATTTTTTCTTTATTTATTCCGACAGGAAAGATTTTATCTTCACGCTAACTTAACGAATCGATGTTTTATTTACGTAATTCTATTTATTTATATTTTTATTTTTTATTTACATACGCTTAATTTTATTTATCGTAGTTATTTTTGAATATAATTTACAATCATTTTAAATTTCTTAACGTTTAACTCGTTAACGAAAAAATAACTTTTTTTTAATAGTAATAATTAATTGCCGGTCTATTATCGATAACATTTTAAAATTATAATCATTTACATTTATCAGGTTCATGTTTCATCCATCCTACGTTAATATTCATTTACCATAAGGAAATTCTAAAAATCAATTTATTAACTTTGGAAGGGTAGAAAAAATATATATATAAATATACAACTTTTAATATAAATGTTAATTCGGTCATTATATTGGAAAAAGGACTTAAACCTTACTAATAAGTAAATTTTCCATAAAAAAAGATAATAATAATTTGTTAAATCTTTTGTGGAATACTTTATTTTTAATAATTAAATCGCAAATTATTGTACCACTGCTTTCATTTAATACGGTTTACTTAGTATGACTTCATCGCATAAATAATTGTATAATAGCATTTTATGTTACATTATTATCTTAGTTTTAGAGTTCTAACATTCCACGCTCCGACTCGTAAAATGTTATTTTTTAATTTTCTGGTGACCACTTCCTTAGTAGTCCACATCTGAGATCCGATCGGGGGACTAGTTTACCTCCGAAATTTTTTACCAAGGAAGGCACCTCCATCATTGGTTTTGAAACTTTTTGCCACATTTTGTTGGAAAAAATACAGCTGTAGTTTTCCATTGCATTCAGCTGCGCAGTACTCAAAAGATTGATGAGTGATGTTGCTATGGCCGTTTAAGTCCGTCTGACCTACACCCTCAACAACTACTGAAAGAGCTGCTGCCCTCTTTCAGGAATCATTCCTTAGTCTGGCTCTCAACAGGTACCTCTCCGACAAGGTTGCACCTTCGGTCCAGCTACTCTGTACCACTGAGCACGCAAGCCCCCCCGCCCACCATCGACAAGGTTAGTGCATTTAAGAATGACCTATTCAGTTTGATTTAACGATACGACAACCCCACATAACGGTTCCCCCCAATAAATAAAGTATTTGTCTCTTTCTTGGCCAAGAATCAGTGTTTTCTTTATCCTTAACTTACGAGTTTTCAAAACCTCAGCGTATGCTGGCCTCCGTGGCGCGAGGGGTAGCGTCTCGGCCTTTCATCTGGAGGTCCTGGGTTCGAATCCCGGTCAGGCATGGCATTTTTCACACACGCTAAAATTCATTCATCTTATCCTCTGAAGGTATACTTAATTGTGGTTCTACATCATCAAAAGGTAAAAGGTCTAAAAGTCATAAGAATCAAGCCGGTATACATTTACAGACTGGACCGTTCTCTGACAATTCGAAAATATTTTTAAGCGTTTATTAACGCATCCTATCTCTTGATAAGACGATTTAAAAATATGGAATCACACATTCGGCGTGCGCAAAAAATAAATTCATGAACATCCTGTGCCTTTGTTACCCTCGTGCTCATGTGCTTCTCGAATTCATAGACCAGTAATTGATGCACATCCTGCTTCTGCAGGATGTGCATCTAGTAACCATAGGAAAATGGCAGGACCTTTGGTCAAATCCACCAAAGGTCTCTGGACAAAAAGATTGATCCCGAGAATACCACCCTGGATTAATTGACGCCATGGCGAAATAAGCTTTTATTTAACGCAGTTTTTGTCGGGTCATGGGGATCATGTCCTCCAATTATCTATATCGGTTCGGTAAGAGGGGAACTCCTTTATGTGATTATTGCTTACTTGAAAATTCTGCAGAACACACTATTTTTTCTTGTGTAAGATGGATAGTGACAAGAAGACAGACGTGCCTGGAATGGTTGGCCCCGCAGAGACACACATGTTAGAAGGTCCCCATCAGTGAGAGAAAGTAAGTAACCTCGTGTGGTTTATTTTACGTAAATAGAAGAAGATCATCGAAAATGGTCCGAAGACTAGAGGGATTGGCTTTATGCCAATACATGAGAAAGTCCACCATCATTGTGGTGAAGATCAAGACCGAAGGGGGACGGGGTGACGGATAGCTCTCTGCTGAGTCGTCACTCATCCATGCTTGTGCGGATGGGTGACGATGATGAGGCACGGGGACTCCTTATCTCCTGAAACCAAAGGCACCTCCGAGATTGAGTATTGTTTAATCGCGGGTCCAGACTCAGGGTGGCGGCGAGCGGTGAGGGAGGATTTAGTCGGTAGGGGGCAGGTCACTATACGCACTTACTTTAACTTCTTTGCGGAACCTGCTTTGCCCGAGTTATTACTAACTCGGGATTCGAGCCCGACACTTTCCTATGAAGACCCCATGGAGAGTACGTACTGATATTCATTCACAACTCATCGATAATAAAAAAAAAAGATGTCAGTAATTGGCGGTCCTAATATACAAAAGTATGTTCGGCTTTGCGGAATGGGGAAAGGCAAAGGAAACTGCTTCACCGCTGACATTCTTTAACAATCGCGTCATGAAATCTTGTCCTTGAAGGGCTCCGTCATTTCCGGGAATGACTCGCGTCGAGTCGCCTACATTTATGTAATGATACCTAGCATAATTACTGACGTTATGATATTAATTAACAACTATTTAAAATTTGCATTTTAAACATTTTAGTACAGTTACCGAACATTTTTGTTGCTATTAGAAAATTACAGTGCTCTAGACTAAAATACATAATACCTATTCATTTAGTGTTAAATAAGATTGAGTCTAACGAAAAGAATAATATACTTTATTATTATCAAAAATATCTAACGTTCCAATAATTTGAGTAAATAATTTCAATAATTAATGTATTAATCTCAATAATTTGAGAGAATTGACGTTTAATATTTAAACAATTCTATTATTTAAAATTTTAATATTTTTAAGTCTTATTACGTTTCTCATGCTGTTATAGACGAATATTGTACGTACGTAGGCACTTAATAACAATTTACATTTACTTTTATTAATTATGATTCTTTGAAATAGGTTACTTTTTAACTTAGAGATTGAAAAACTCAAAAACATTACAATTTTTAAATAATACTCTTACTTATCGAATTATTAAATATTATTCTTATCGAAATGAATGAGAAAAAAGTAATCTCAAAACTTTTTAAAGCCCTACTACAGATTCTATGATTATAATACATATAAAAAACTGTATGACCGGACTCCTTCGTCTCGTTTGACTCGTTCGTTTAAAAAGAAATAAAAAATATTTCTTCTCAGTTTCTAGGATAAATTTTGAAAAATTCTATCATTGTTAATCGGCTTATTTTAAGAGGAATGTTCAAAACGTTTTTTGTTATATTGATGACAACTCTTTCAAAACGTATTTCTCCCACACACGAATTAATATTGTAACAAGTTTTTATCGGACCTGTCTGTCAAAGTACCCATACTTGTCTGCGTTAGACTCGCATCTTGACGCGGATTTAGTTACAATATTATGCGACAAGTTGTGATTTCTATCACAAGTATATCTTTCGGTGGTATATCCCACTGATGAAAAAATTTGAATGAACAATAAATAAAGATATCTGAATGACAGTTTCGCAAAACGTGATGGTTTTCAAATTCATTTAAACGGAATAAATTTCGACGGTATGGTCGAATTCTAAGTCAGATATAAGTCTGAGTTATGAGTCTTTTTGTTATTCGGGTGGCTATTCAATATAGATGTGATTTAAGATGGCGAATGCTTTACAAATTTCAAAATGTTGTTGACTCTGTAATCATCGTTTTTATTTAAATTACAGACCTTAATTACTCTAGCTCGCTCAATAGTATGCACTTTTAATACGTAATAAAATAGGTATAAAAGATAAAATAAGTTTTTATAAAAAAACTTATTTTATTGCATTTTGTAAAAATGCAATTAATCAAGATAACTAATATTTTTTCATTTTCCTTCAAAATATAAGTTTTTTAAGTTTTCCAGTTATCAACCGCTATTCAAATAACAGCGATCTTAGCCAGGAATAATTATTTTTAAAAATTAAAAAAAAAACGTTATATTTCTTTGTTTAACTGCGTAAGAGATCATTGTTATAAGAATTAAAATCACCACACCGATGGGTATATGAGATGGTATTTAAAAAAAGAGTTAAATTATTTTGAAAAGTATAGTAGTTTAGAGACTTTACGTGATGGCTAAGTCTCATAATTTGATTAATCACAAACAACATTTTTAACTTTAGGTTAAATCTTCACTTTGAAAACTTCCTTTATCTGGCTAAAACGTGAAATTTAAGTGCTGCTATTGCCGGTCTCCGTGGCGTGAGTGGCAGCGTCTTGACCTTTCATCCGGAAGTCCCGGGTTCGAATACCGGTCAGGCACGGCATTTTCACACACGCTATAAATAATTCATCTCATCCTCTGAAGAAGTACCTAACGGTGGTCGGACGTTAGAAAAAAAAAATAGTACTGCTACTAAACACAAGAACACTGACGCCTATTTCAGATCACTAAATCCTGATAGATTATGCACTGGTAGCTGATGAGTGCCTCATTCATAAATTGAAATAATTTAAGTTAAGTGAATTTACAAAATAAATTTTATTATTTATTATTTTCAGGTTAAGTACCATTTAGCAACTTCCTCGCAAACATTTAATGAGACTTATTAATATTAATCTTGTACCTCAAAAGCAAAAAAACTGCATTGTGAGTTAAGGCTTAAACGAGCAAGACGTTAATACCTAAATTACATAAGATACTAGTTGCTATTGATGTATTAATACGTTGTCTGCTGATTAAAATTTTTTTTAAATGTTACAGAATAAAAAAGAAAAGAAATATTATAACGGAATTTTACTATAATGGTTATCACTGCGTCTCGTAATACTTTGGGAGGTTAAATTTAGCCGAATGACGATTATTGTCCGCTACGAGTGGGATAAAATTTTAAATGTATGCTAGAAACACCGTCATCTACCGGCACGATAACCTCTGATGGGTGCCAATGACCTTGAAAGGAAACAGGGCCAGGCATCGCTTTTGTATTTCTAATATTTCGGGTTCATTTAAAAATAAAGAACGTCAGGTGCAATTGTGTAGCGGCTTGTAGATACCATTATGTGAATGTATATTATACTATAAAGTGGTAACAACATTCAGGATTATGTATAAACCACTGAAGTATTCTATTAAATAAATTGTTCAGAAATATAAATTCAGATATCATATACTAATTTCACTTACAAATATCGTTCTTTTTTTTGCATTTATACAAAGTTGAAACAGTTTAAGATAATGTTCAAAATAACTCAGTTTATTTTAATCATTAAAAATATAAATATGCAAAATAATAACATTCAAAAATGGAAATATAATAAAGGAATAACAATTATACTTAGGTCTACAGTTTATTCAATTTAAAGTACAATTTTAAATATATATATATGCGATTCAACACAAATTTAAAAGCATATAAAAATTTATTGATATATCTTACAGATTTTTTTTTTTTTACTGATATCACACATAGGCTTGAAGCTTTTGCGTGGGCTAAAGAAATGACATTTTGTAGCGTATGAAAAGTGCCATGCCTGACCGGGATTCGAACCCGGGATTTCCTGATAGAAGGCCGAAACGCTATCGCTCCGTCACGGAGCTGTTGCGGTCTTATTTCATAGAAAAAACCATCGAGTTTGTCACTCAACATTCACTTTGGTTCGATATGGTTTCCATTTTTAATGCGAATACATCCTACTGAAGTCGATTTCAATTCAGACTGTAGGAAGCAGGTCGGACGTTACTTCTGCAGCTCCGACATCAATTCGAATTCTTAGTTCATCAAGCAGACAAAGGGTACACAAACCATGTCTTTAATGAAACCTCGCATGAAAAATTGATTCGGGTCAAATCTGTGGCCGTGCAATCGGACTTTCACGACTGATCTACCGATCTGGGAATGGACTATCAAGAAAATCTCGGATTTCTATTCAGTAGCGGGGAGGTGCCCCGTCTTATTGATAGTAATGGCGTTCATCTTGATCGTCATCGTCTAACTGATAAATTAGAAATTCTTTTAAGCGTGTCCAGATAAACGATACCATTTACGGTTGCCTTCTGGGAAAAGCCGTTCTGCTTGGAAGAAATCAACTTGATTCAACGAAGGTTTGGTGCCAAGAGTAAATTTTATGCCTACTAGGAGGCTCCCTTTCTTAGCCAGCATCCGTGGCGCGAGTGGTAGCGTCTTGGCCTTTCATCCGGAGGTCCCAGGTTCGAATCCCGGTCAGGCATAGCATTTTCACACACACTACAAATCATTCATCTCATCATGCTCTCAATTCTTTATATTTATTTGTTTTTGTTTAACCTCTGGAACCACCGTTAAGGTATATCTTAACGGTGGTTCTGGAGGATATACCGGAAGAATGAATTGTAGCTTGAGTGAAAAAAGCCATGCCTGACCGGGACACGAACCCGGAACCTCCGGATTAAAGGCCGAGACGCTACCACTCGCGCCACAGAGGCCGGCTCATCCTCTCAAGATATACCAAACGGCTGTTCCGGAGATTAAAAAAAAAAGGAGGCGCCCTACCGTACTCTACAAAATTTACGTTGTACTGCAGTTGCTGAAATCGTTGTACTGGGCAAATCGTGAAATCAAAACACACAGCGAGCAATTTCCCCACCAGTAAATGTAACCATTTTTAACAACACAGGTAACAGTGCTGGTGGTCAAATTTTCTACTAATAAACTAAGTGAGTCATAACTTGATGAATTTTGTTACACATTTCTTTTTTTAATCATCCGGTATACATCCGGAACACATATTATATAAAAACTTTTTCTTCTTTTTTTAAAAGGGCTACATAGCCCATTGCTGTACAGTTCTAAAACTCATTCGTTAGTTACAGAAATTCTGGATATTAGATTACGGTAGAGCACTTCAGTATAATAAAAAATACGAGTAATAGAAAACAATATAATAATAAAAAAATTAGGTTTTCTAGATACTTTACATATACTTTCGCCAATTATTTAGCAACATAGCTGTAATCTTCTCTATCTTATTACTAAAATTATTGATAATTAATACTATAATATTTTTAAATGTCATCAAATGTTTTGCGATCTTTTTCTGAAAGCTTATATCATTATTATTAAAAATGCTCTTGCGAATTGTGGGTAGTGGATGAGGCGACGATCATTCATTCTCCTACTTACAGTTCTCCTTTTACTGTATTCTGAGATATTTTAGTGACCATTCAAACAGGTCATCTATTGTTACGGTTATACGTTATAGAATTCTTAAAACAGATTGTAATTCCCTTGTTCAGTGGTGCAAACAATTTTTTTCTCCTTTTATAAAGGTTATATTATTTCTTTTTTTTTTTAATTATACATACAAAAACAGACTCTTATAATTTCTTAACAGAGTATAACAATAATTTTATTTCTTTTCAGGAGTTAATTAATCGTTATTTATGATTGTTATTTTTTTACTTTTCCATCGATTAGTAAACTTTATAAAATTTCTTAACTAAAAATGATTATCTAATTGAACCGGATCTGAGCAAAAATGCTCGTTTGATTTGTTATGACAGCAAAATTATAATAATTTATTAATTTCTTTATTTATATTTATGTTCTACAAGCAATTTATTATTACATTTTAAATAATAACGAAGGACCTTTAAATTATGACTGTGGGATCTTTAAAAGACGTACCTGAAGAATGGAGTTCAAAATAGCTAAAAAAAATCCGGCAAGATTAAAACGAGTATTTTAACACGTTTACTCGATCTTTCACTATTAATACTTATAATGTTTATCAATAATAATAATTCAACTCGAAAACCTTTTTTTAAATATTGTCAAATTTGATTTTTCAGTTTACTAACTATGTAGAGTCCAGTGCTTGATTGACATCCATTATACATAGCAAATGTATTTTGTAAAACAATATACTCGTACATTCTATCGGTAGAGTTAGTCTTGGTCAACACTATTTGATCATCAAAACCACTGAAATTCGGTATTTTTTTTTGTTTGTTTAAACCTGTTGATATAACCTAACCACCGTTAGGTTATATCTTCAGAGGATGAGATGAATGAATTGCAGCGTGTGTGAAAAATGCCATGCCTGACCGGGATTCGAACCTGGGACCTCCGGATGAAAGGGCGAGACGCTACCACTCGGCTACGGAGGCCGGCATCCGTCTGTATTGTAAACGGCTTGTAATGAATGCATATTTAGTTCGTAAATAAATAGTTTTTACTTAATTTCATTTTTTTTTATATTTATTCTTTCTGTCAACTTTTCAACAAGTAAAAGCTATTTTAATGTAATCGAGCTCTGAGAAATCTGTGTCGTTTGGTAAAACAAATTTTCGTTCGTAACTATAATTTAATCTATCCAAATAAAGGCGTTCGAATTCTTTTTTAAATGATGTTATTTGTTTTGTAATGGAAACATTTTAAATACCATGTTACTGGTACAGAATGTTATCTGAATGTGCTTTAGTAAAAAAAAAAAAATAATAATAATAAATTTGTAACTTGTATATCTGAACAAATATATTTTGTTATTATTATTGTTGTGTAAAGAGAAGTCTGTTAAGGTGACGTCATTAAAGAGCTCTCCACACACCTCATCCCGACCTGTCCTACCGCATTAGTTGTTGAGACAAGCTCACGCGAGTATACACACACTCATTGACGCGGTCGTGTTCCCGCGAGCCGCTTTCATACTCGTCTTTTTATCTCTCATTAGGAATCCATGACAGACCGTGCATTTCTATAGTCTTCTTAAAGGAAATTTAAATACCCGATTTAGGTTGTGGTATCAATTTTTCTCAAGAATAAAACTCTTAAATTAATTATTATTACAAGTTCAGTTCGTTATTAATTATTTTAAAAATTAACATAATAAATCTTCAAAATATAATATTATGTCTAAATTTCTCTGTCTTATGAATTTAAAAAAAAGAATCCTCAAAAGAGTTAAACATTTATTTAATTAGGCTTCTGTCCGTCCGGCAGAAGAGCTACGACATAGATATTAAAAATTATTTATTCAGTAAATTTATTTAAAGTGCATAAAACAAACTTTTGTAGCCTGAAAATAGATCTGTTAAAAAAAATTTGATGTGTAAAATAACTTCCTTGTATCCCCTTTAAATTGCAATACATATATTTTTTTTTTTTTAATGAAAATTATAAAATTTTATTCATTAATGACTTTTGATATTTTTTCATACACGATATATATATATATATTATTGTTTTTATTGAATTATCATTAATTGTAATTTTTTTTACAGAGACTAATAATTATAAATAAATCAATATATTTAAATTCAAAAAAAAAGTTAAAAAAATAATATATGTATATGAAGTCAGATTCGATCCGATGTGTCTTCCCCTTGTAAGATCCAAATATTTCATTAATTAAACGTTTATTTGACTTGGGAACCAATGAAAATAAGTATCACTTATGATAATCGTTGAAAAGCTATCACTTAGGGCCTATTACTGCAGTTAAGAAAAAGTCCAAAATCTAATTTTTTGGGAGGGGGATTTTGGGCTTTTTTGGACGCTTTTGTTCCAGTCGATTGCAATCAAAAGGGGAAGTGCACAGCTAGATATTACAACAGTCCTAAATCCAGAATTTCAAAATCGCTAATCGTTTTTTTAAATTATGCGGGATATATACGTACGTACAGACGTAACGCCAAAACTAGTCAAAATGGATTCAGGGATGGTGAAAATGAATATTTCCGTTGAAATCTGAAAATCAAAGTTTTTCGCGATTATAGTTTTTACTTTAGGAAGTAAAAAAAATGTAGAGTAATAACAATCGAACTTTTCCCAATTGTTTTTTTCTTTTTTTTTGAGCAAAACATTTAAATCGGTGTGTTATGAACGTACTTTAAATCTTTAATAAATCGATAATAGTTTCGAGTAAACCAGAATTAAAAAACAGAAATGGTAGAAACTGTTTAATTTGGAAATCTGTCTTTTTGGCTTAGCAACAAAGTAATTCTCTGCGTGATATTTCTTACGTAAATTATTACATCTTGTTCAGTTTGTATGTTACTTCGTTATGAACAAGTGGTTCGCTCGCTAAGAGAGATCAGTGCCGTGCTGAAGTAGTATGCTCTATCCTTCCGATCCATTAATCATTAAAAGACGATCCATCTTGTACTCCGATATATCGATAATATTATCCCAATACTGAAGGACTAGCGGAAATTAAATAATTTTAATTTTCTTTTAAATCTCTATGCCTAATAATAATTCGGTAGTAACAAAATGTTAATGTAGCTGTCACATTCTGTGTCGGAGCTTTATTTTGTCGAGCTGAAAGCTCTTACATTTTCCCCGCCACGCCTTAAATGGGAACTCTCGAAGGAATCCCTCTTAGTATTTTCACCATGTAGAACCCTAGTGAGTCCCCGTTCAATTGTGGAAGGTGGAGTACTTAAGCACCCAACCTTCCTGAACTGAGCGCTCCCAGCTCAGCCAGACCTCTTCGCAGATGAAACCTCATTTCGGTGGCGAGGCCCTGCAGCCACAACCCCCAAGATAATTAACCCACACTTTAAAGGAAGGACATCTTGCCTCCTTCATGCAATCCTTGCACTGATGACCACCGCCTCCACAGTTAAAATACTGCTTCCTCTGCAGGACCACGCACGGTGCCTTACACTTCAGCACCGAAAACACTTTTCTTCTGCCAACCGGCGCATCACCCGGCAGGCCACTAACCTAACACGGACACGACCTCGTGTCAGTAATGTACCCGCCAGGATGGGTGGCACAGCAACCATCGCCACCTGCGTGGTACCATACGCTCGGGTACGTCGATCAATGATCACCGATTCTCCATCGACCCGGCGTAGATAACAACTCCTCTTTGGTCGTGAGCACATCTATATCTTTCACTATATGATGAACTTTCCGACACCGCCAGTCAACACTGTGATGCTCTCTACCTTTTCCAGGATTTCTTGCCTAAGCTTGACCGCAATGTCACCTGCGTCACGTACTCGGATGAAGAGATCCTCCCCCTGACTCTTACGGGTTGAGAGGTTCCCCATCTTTCAGAGAGGTTCCCCAGACCTTTTCATCGGGATACAAAACGCCACTGCCTTCCCCATCAACGTTTTCTCCAAATTGACATGGAGCAAAACCTCATACCTCCTACTAGTATATTTTACCAAACGGCGCAGAAGCTTTTCCAACCGTCTAGCTAGCCCACAAAACCAGACTGCACTGTCCTTTGCCACTATCCTGGAGATGGCCGTAGCCCGGCTAGACACCACCTCAGTCTCACCTCCGGCTGTGTTGAACCTACTGCCTACCCCTCCAACATTCAGAGTCCAACCAGCAAGGTCGGTTGCACTGGTCTGCGCTACTAAAACTTGCCTTTCCGCAGGTGTTCCATCCAAGGTTAACGATCCTGAAAGCGAGTCTGACGTTCGCAATCCGCATCTTCCGCAAAGTCGACAAGCCAGGCCTGGGAAGTCCCCACGTCACGTTGTTCCACACGTATAGCTGTGGCAACATCCACTGTCTCAGGCAGATCATCCCAATCATCGCGGAGCATGTCTATTCTTTTAACAATCGTACAGAGCTCCTTAGACTACATTTTAATTTCAATTTTAGTATTATGATACCGACGAACTAGGGACTTCCGATTTTTAATGTAGACAAGCAGGTCAAGTATGATACCACTGAGGAACACCCGACGACTAGGAAAACCTTCCTCCTCATCCGTACTAACTGCTTCTTCATCAACCTTCATATGGGCTGACTGATCTCACTCCTGGATAGACTCCTCCACCGATCCACCCTCTGAGAACTCCCTCACCCGCAGGCTGAGTCACTCCTCGAGACCCTTTAGAATCAGACATAACAGCAAAAAATTCGAAGTCCAAAATCGAGAAAAATTTCTAAGTTAATATAAACAAGGATCAGCTGATGTTTTGCAAACAAACAATTATAAGCCAAAATTTTTTTTTTTTTTTTTTGTTTTACCTCCGGAACCACCGTTAGGTTATATCTTCAGAGGATGAGATGAACGAATTG
>JAAAKQ030480103.1:3169-16917 GCA_010016005.3 Zanna intricata
TATATATATATATATATATATATAAACAATATCTGTCTCGTACTAACCGGTAAAATTTAAATATTAAATTACTAATAATTGTAACCAATGAGTGCTAAAAAATTTTAAAAAATTGCCAAGGTCAGATAATATTTTTATTAGATTGACGAACGAGCGGGTGGTTGACCCTTCTAAGTAACCTGACTTAACTTATATGGAAATCGTATATTAGATGAACTATCCGACTCATATCAGTTTTTTTATTGGTTTTAATTTTTTCTTGATATTTTTTTTTGAATTAACCGTCCTGAGCATATTAAAAAACGAAAAAAAGGTTTGCTAAGAAGGCAACGAAACAGTTAGAAATTTCATTTAAAAAGTTACCTTTGAAAGTTGTTTAAAATTTTATTTTCTTAAAACTACTTCCTTTGAACTTTTTATTTGTTATAATAAATCTTATATATAAATCAAAACTTGTGTTTGGAGAACAATTGACAGGTTACTTTCAAATTTGCAAGATTTTTTATATCAGGGAAGGTTTTAAGCCGTAAACCGAGACCTGCCCCTTTGGGAAAAAATTATGAATTAAAAATATTCATTAAGAAAAAAGATTAATCCTTTTACCTCATTATTATATTTCTGTCACCATGGCAACAGAGGATAAATTATAAATTTTTCTTTGTCAGAAGTATGTGTGCTTTAGTTACCATTACTACTATACATTTTGTAATTTTGTTTCTTTTTCCGATTTCTATAAAGCCTGAATACGTTAATTTTTATTTACCAGTACCAGCAGGACAGGGCGCGCTTCACTTACCCGAACATCTAGCCAGGAGGCGGAGTCCCCTGAACCCTCGACGCGTTCGTATCCTCATGTTAGTGAGACTATTAAGTATTTCATAGATATTCATTAAAGAAAAAAATATTAGCAAATTTACTTAATTATATCTCTTTTGTCATGGTGACAGAAATATAATGAAGTAAAAGGATTAATACACTTAAATATTATATACAGTATATACATCATTCATATCAAGAAGCATTGTGCTTTTTATTTATTTTTATAAAAAATGTCAATAAAACTTATGTACACAATATTTTTGTTTAACAAGATGTAAAAACTAATAAGTATAACAAATGTTAATGTAAACAACGTACTGTTTATAGTACATACAATTTATTATACAGTTGTTAGTTCAATTTTTTCCGCTAAATGGTAGCGCTAAACAACGGCTACGCGCAGTCCCCCGCCACACTTCACGCGGCCCGCTCTGCACCAGTAGCAGCTAAAATAAAAATTTGAGCACATACAACAAACAAACCAACGCGCCATATTTTTTTATGGGAGAAATTATTCTCACAACCATAAGGGTAACGAATACTGCAGGGGTCCAGAGAACCCTCTGGCTAGAAGGAAATGGTAATCAAAGTGACCTCTGCTGATTTATTAGTCCCCGACCGACTAAAAAATCACTAAAACCTTTGGCCTGAAAGAAGGTAACAAAACCAAATCGAAATTAAAAGAGAAGAGATTCAACAAGATTTCTTTAATATTCCAATCAGTGAGTATATACTTTCTGTTAAACGGTATAATACAAAATAATTTGAATGAGATAAACCTCGATGAACCCGATATATTCTCGAGTGGAGATATATTTCATTTAAGGAAATAAATGAAATATGTCTCCATTTTGGGAATAAGAAATATAAACTGATTAATTTCATGCACTAAAAACTAATATAAAGTCTTCCTTTTAAAATGTAAACAGGGATATTCTGGAAGCTCTCATTGTACACTACGGAACATAAGCAGCGTTTCTCTTGACTTGCTGCAAAACTTACTAGTAATTCCTCTACCATCTCAATCTCATGAGGCTAGTTTAGTTAAAAAATTATACAGAATACGTTAGCTTTCACTTAAAAATATTTCCGATTTTCTTATAATATGATTTTAAAAAGATATATTCCTAAATATTTAATTTCTTTCTCTTTTTTAAGTTTTGATCATTTAAGTTTGTAATAATTTATCCTTTAAAATTAATTCTATTTATTCTTAAGTTTTATTATTTTGTTTCCTTTTTGTTGTAAATTCTTAATGAATGAGACAATTCCTACAGAAGATTAATTTTCATGAATAGGAAAGAGAATCCGTGTTAATAATTCAATTAAAAAGACATAGTCTAGATTTTAGTTAGGACTACAACAAATCTATATTGAACTTCCGCAATTCATTATCATTTTAGGAATTCTTAGGCAATTAAAATATTTTTTTGTAGTCTTACGGATAAGTGGTAAAATACGCATTCCAAACTGTAATATAAATTACTAGAGATCATCAAATAGATAAACCGTATACATTTCTATCATTTAATAACTAAAAAAATACCCTAACTAATAAGGCCAGGATATTATCTTAAATTGAGCTGAAAATGTTTTATTTCAGTCATCACTGTTAATAATATCACTTAAAGGTATATTAAATTACAAAAACAAAGAAATTATTTTTTCGTAGACCAAAAACTTAATTTAAAATAAAAGTATTAGTATAAATTTCAACAGAATACAGCGTTTATAGGGTTAGAATTTAGTCTCACCGTTTAGTAAATAGAATAAGACATTTCTTCATATGTTCTATATAAAAAATATTTTAGAGTCCATTTATTTCATAATTTAAAGAAAAATGATAGAAAGCATAGTAGTAAAAAAATATATAAAATTATTTTTAAACTGTTTTATTATACGGTTGTTTTAAATTACACGGTAAACGGTAAATTTCAAAGAAAATAGTTTCGTATATCTTAAATGTATAATCTCGTAGTTATTCAATAAAAAAAAAATTACTAGTACTGTTGTACAGTATATCACCCAAAAATTTTAAATTCTGTTTAACATTATTAATTTAAAAAAAAGAAATGTTAGATTCTGCAACACATCTAATAAAATATTTCCGCGGGTACCCATGATTCCGTATAGATATTTTCATAAGAACTGCAAAAAAAAGTCTGATTTGGACACTACATGACTTCCTTGTTCGCCTATTAAATTACATATAAATATTTTTTTTTTTTAATAATAAGTACATAAAATTTTATTTAATTAATGACTTTTTTCATTAAAAAAATTTTTTTTTTGTGAATATTGAATTATTTTTGTAAAAACTTTTTTTTACAATCAAAGGTTAATAATTATTAATAAATCAATATATTTAAATTAAAAAAAAACAACTTACAAAAAAAAAGGAGATGAAGTCTGATTCAAACCGATCTGCCTTCCCCTCGTAAGGTTTAAATATTTCGTTAATTAAAATTTTATTTGGCTATAACTCTGGAACTTATGAAAATAAGTACCACTTATGATACATAGTTGAAAAGCTCTCAATGAAGACATTACTACACGTAAGAAAAAGTCCAAAATTCAAATTATTTTGGATTTTGAACACTTTGAATCATTCGATTGCAAACAAGAGGGAAGATACACAATTAGATGTTACAACAGTCCTGAATCCAAAATTTCAACAACCTATGGCTAATCGCTTTTGAGATATATACGTATTTACAGATGTCAGGGACCAAAACTAGTGAAAATGGATTCAGAGGTGGTAAAAATGGATACTTCCATTGAAATCTGAAAACCTAAATTTTTCGCGTCACAATACTCCCTGCTTAGTACAAGGAAGTAATAATTTAAAATTAATATAATTTTTCTCTTTAATTTCTTCTTTTTTTTTTTTATGGAAAACGTAATCATTTAACTGTTCAATTATTCAAATAAATTAGATAATAAAAATGAATGAATTAATTAACTATAATTAATTCCCAACAAACTACATTTGTTTATTTTAATTAAATTTGCCAATTAATCTACAAAAAGTATAAATAATTTTTATAATGAAAGAGAAGGAAATTGAAAATCATAATTATATTTATTCATATAACATTAACAACAGGTTGAAAATCAATAATAGTTATTATCATAAATAATGAACCTTATGAGAAAAGTTGTCATGACTGGCCGGGACTGGAACACGAGAACCTCCCGATGAAAGGTAAGCTACTATATCATTATCGGAATGGACCACTCCACTACCAGAACAAAAATTATTATTCTGATCGCGGAGTTCTCAGTCCCAAAAGTGGGTACTGATGCTGATCAAATACAAATAAATAGAACCTTCGTATTATATACATACATACGACACATATATACATGGGTGATACACGAAAAATGTTTGATTTGATTTTCTTCTTTTTTTCTGTTCTGATTATTCATTTTTCTAAAATATTTAATAATTCTTTTTTGTAATATTGACAATTTTTGTTCCGTTTAATATCAAGTTCAAATCTGCTACGTTTTGTTATGTTTCATTTTTAATAAACATCAAAATTCTTAGGTTTGTATTTAGTTTCTGTGGATTTTATTTATACAGAATAAAATTTTGTATAATTGTTGTTTCATTTTTTTTTTTTTTTGTGTTTATTACCCATTTAACGAAATTATTTTACGCAAAATAACTTTGGTAAAAATATAATAACTTAAAATAATAGTATCTTTCGACCCCAATCTTTAGATTTTTACCAAAATTTCTCAAAAACTAACGAAATACCATTCTGAGATTATTAATTTTTTTAATTTTTTCAGGTTAGATTTTATATAAACCCATTAAATCTACCGCTTAATTTAGATCTCAAAAATTACGGTATAGCTTAATTTTATTGAAGGCGCAGAAATCAAGGCGAAACCTTTCGCCAACACACTCGCTAACGAAGCATTTCCGAACCGATATTTTTATGAAATTTCTTCTTTTTTTTACAAGTAGAATATGTCCTGAATGTCTGATATGTTTTTCGTGAATCACTTTGTATATGATTACGTATCTTGATAACATAACATGTATACAATACATAGTAAAATTTCCTGTTTTGCTATAGATTTTAATTTAGTCAATTAAAATTTTATTTTATTTTATTTAGTCAATTTTAATTTAGTTAATTTCAATTTATCATAACTAAAAAGATAATGCGTATTTTAATTAATAAAGTTTCAATTAAAAGTCTTAAATTTATTTTAATCAAAATTATTAATTAATTAATTAATTATTAATCAAAATTATATTTTAAAGTCAAAAATATTTATTATATACTATTCTATTTTCCTATTTATTTCTTAAATTTGTACCAAATTATTTACTTTTTTTTTTGAAAATAAAATTTTAAATCGGTAAGAAATTTAAATCGATTTTATTGGTAACTCTTATTATAAACAAATAATGATACAAATTCTTAGCGCGCTGCCAAGCTATAGATGGAAAACACTGAATATTACTTGTAGAATGATATACTTTAAAAATTTATTATTCTGAAGAATTTAGGACCGAAAGCACTTAAATAATTTTTAATATTACATTGTTTAAAGTAAATATATCAGCTGACCTAGCCATTTAATTTGTAGTACTGTTTAAATTACAAGTTATTGTGTATTATTAATTATTATGAAGGCTGTTAATTTTAGTGTTTGGATTACTGATTCCAATATTAACTGTTTAAAATTTGTTATTGAATATGATTCTGAAGGTAATACGAAATAAAAACTATGGGGCGTTTTAAATAGTTTTATTACTATCGTGATTTTCCGTTTTGCAAATTTTATTGCTTCTAACTCAAAAACGAAAACATTTATCGAATTCGGTTTTCTCTACTTTTTTCTCGTAAAATTTTACATTAAAATCATGCATCACATGTTCACTTTCCTATTTTTTTTTTTAACCTCCGGAACCACCATTAGGTATTACATCATAGGATGAGATGAATATGATTTGTAGCATATGCGAAAATGACATGCCTGACCGGGATTCAAATCCGGGACCTTCGGATGAAAGGCCGAGACGCTACCACTCGCACCACGGAGGCCGGCTCACCTTCCTATTTACAAAAGAAAAAGTTTACTTCAATCTGGCGGATCCAAGATAGCGGACAAATATTCCAAAGAAAGCTATTTAAAACTAATGTATTAATTTTGTAATTACGGGTATATCCGCACTTGTTTCTACATCCTAGTATCCTTCATATTTGAAATATGAAGCGATTTCCATCAATACATATGAAAATTTCATTCATTAAGTTGATATTTGCAATTACAATGGAAATAATTTCTCAACATGAACGCATTTTTTTTATGTATATCATATTCGTTAACACTTAATTTTTTTTTAGAAATTGATTGAAGTATATTTAATATCACCAAATGAATAACTCATTAAAATAATTAAATATAAAATTTGTTTTCCTTTTAGAGAGAGAGAAAGTTAAAATTCTAATTGGAATACATAAGAATGATTTTAAGTTATTTTTATTAGCCTTCTATTATTATTTATCACAATAATAGATTTAAATAGTAGGTTTCATGATTAAGATATTTGTGTGAAATGTTTTAACGATATTTAAGTTTTTTTTTTTTTAAATAAGTTTGTTAACGTAAATTAAAATATACTAAAACAGGTAACTTTAACTTTAAAAATTCACTTTCGTTTCGCATTTTTTTTCCAAAAAAAAAGTAAATGAGAAACTAACAGGTTTATTTTAAAGAAAAAATAAATATAATTTGATGAAAACAAAAATTAGGTCTGTTTACTTTTACGTTATAATTTTAGAATTTGTTAGAACAGTATAAATTTAATTAGATTTTATTTTTTATTTTAATAAAAAACTTTCCAACTTTTTCATTCATTAAATTGTATAATTTAGCGGAAAAGATACGTATAATAAAAGACAAAAAAAATAGTTAGATAAAACTTAAACAACTTTCTCAAACAAGGCTAGTAGCTAACATTGAACTTTGATTAAATTAATCACAAAAAAAAATTTTTTTTTTTTTTTTTTGTAATTTTTCAATTTCAACTGTTTTTTTTCTATTCCAACCTTGGTTGGTATTTACTCACTAGGGCCCAATTATTTTCATAAAATTTTCAGAAGGACGTATTATATATTAGTATTTTCTTCTTACGTATATTAAGTTAAATGAAAAATGAATTTGTTTTTGTTTTGTTTTTTTTTTTTTAATTTTCATCTTTTAATAAAAAAAACCGATGTGGAACCTCACTTTCACAGAATGTAGACGATTATTCTTTAATTATGTTTAAAAAAAGTATTAAACCGGTAACTTTTAGTCGGAGTTAGATGCAGACGAAAACACAGAAGTTCACACCGATACTTTATAAAAATATTTAAATTCTTAGAAATATTAAACGATATCTTAGCTGGCATACTAAACCCCAGTACTTAGCTCATAAAAATAAAAATAACTTAGGTAATTTAAAACTAAATAAAAAACTGGAATTTTAATATTATTACATTTAAATTTTTTTTTTATTTCCTAACGTGTACGTTGTACGTGTTCAACTAATGAACAAGAAGCGACACCCCCATCGTCAGATGAGATGATGATGATGATGATATGTATGACGTGTAAATGTGGTGTAGTCTTGTACAGACTCTGTCCGACCACTCCTGAGATATGTGATTAATTAAACCCCCGACCACCAAAGTACGAGTACATCGGTATCCATTATTTAGTATTCAAAACGTGTATAAAAGAAATTAAACTTTTACTGCGGTTTGAATGTTAGAACCTTCTACTTCGAAAATTCGATGTTAAACAATTAATTTTACGACAACGAATTTACCAATAGACCAACCCGGTGAGCTTAAATTTAAATGTAGACAAAAACAAGTAGCTAATGAAATTATTCTTAATATAATTTAATAATATCCAAATATTCATCAGAAATCCTCAAATTAAACCACTTACCACACACAAGTTCGCTTATTATAGAGACGTACTGTCAGTAAAGCTTTAAGACAATATTTTTCAGAATGCTATTCAATTTTTCATAAGCTATGCTTAAAAAAAATTGAATAAACTTCCTTCTAAGTAACAGCAACCTTCAAAAAAAATGTGGGTTTTAAGGATTTTGGGGATAACTATGTTTTTACTCAAAAATTATTTTGTACATAAAATATATTTTTTTTTAAACAATGATAAATCTTGTTTAAATCGTCATGTATATTAACAATAAAAATAAGTGCTTATAAGAATTTCGAGTGCAGCCAAAATTCAGAAATAATTTATTATTTCATGCGTTGAAGAGAAAGTGAAACGGTCAAATGAACAAACCAACAAACCAAAATGACTCCATTTTGTTTTAAATTTATAGATTTAAAGCATGAATTTCTTCAAATGACGATGTTGGCTGATAAATATTTGTTAATCAGCAAACGAACAAACTGAAATAAATTCAATTTTAATATCGAACTTAATATCATTGCTATTAATGATTTCTGCAAAAAAAGCGAAAAAGCAAACCGTATTACAAAACTATTTAATAAGACCTATTACACCGCTACAATTCTTCCTAGTCTTTATATACAAACCATTCTAACTTCAGCGAAGAATAAACTAACATTCAAACATTTACAGAAAACAAAATATTTAAATTCCTTAATATTTGTTACTTTATAGATATAAATATTTGTATATGACATAAAAGATATATATATATATATAATAAAAAAATTAAAAAAAAATATCGGACCAATGAAATTTTTCTAAGTATTTAAAACTTAAAATCTAACTTCTCCTCAATGACAAATTTAAAAATTATTTTCACTGATGATTTCTTCTTTTTTTTTAATCTAAAGGGGAAAAATTGTTTAAGATTGATCTGATAAACTAATTTAAAAAATATATATGTTCGCAGAACTTAAGTACCTTATTAAATTACACTCTTCTAAGATATCATGAAACTGCAAACTTTTGGGTTATTGTTAATATCACCCAATATAACCATTATATTATGATTTTTATAAAAACTTATATTTATTTATTCTAATTTAACCAAACTTAACCGTCGCTGGTAACCTCTACTATTCTGAGTATTTAAATAATAAATTCAGTAATTATTGCAATTATTTATTATTTAAATAATCAAAACATTACTGTTAATTAGTCGAGGTTAGCGAGCAAAACGAGCATAAGTTAAGTTTGGTTAATTTATATCTAATTATAAGAAATAATGCTTATGTTTTTTATATGTAAAATATCTTACTGATCCCGTAACTTTGAAAAATACTTGAAAGTTACGGGATCAGTATGGTTATGATCGACGGGTTAATACGTAAGTACCCGTTTGGGTGACCGCCTTTTCTTTTTTTTGTATGTTATATATATCTTCAGCATTACAACTAAATTAAAATTATGAATCGTGAAACAACAATTATAGAAATTTGAATTATTATTAATTCATGTTTACAAACATTTAAATCTGAATTTCTTGAAGTTTTGAATTCTTAAATCGGTTCAACATGTACGTAAGTAAATACGTGCTCAACTTTTCATAAAATCCTTCTGAACTTTATTTTATCTTCACGTATTTTTATCACACGTATTAATTTTTATTTTTATCTTCTCGTATTAATTAATTATTGTTTTTTATCACATCTTTCTAAATTTCTAATTATTAATGAGGATATTAATTAGTTTTATAATTAATTGTATATTTTATGCTATTTCTCTGATCACGGTTTGTATCATTTTGATTTATCCAAGCAAACGTTGGGGCAGTTCCTTTTTTTTAATCCTGGAATATACCTGTTCGTTTCTAATGTTATCTTTATAATATAATATGCAGATTACAGTAAAAAAATTTATTTATTTGTAAAACAAAACTACGTTTAAATTCGTTTATAAATTAAGGAAATAAATGTAGGTTATAACTGTAATATATATGTCGAGTTTTATTTATATTTTACTGGTACGTTTATTTTACGAAATATTTATATACATGAAATTAATTTTAAAAAATTAAAAAAGATTTTCTAAAAAAATTGTTTTTATTAATTTTTTTTAAGAAAGTGACAAAATGAAGTAAAACATATAAGTCCATGTTAAATAAGTTATAAAAACATTTTTACGCGCCTCAGGATTGTTACAACAAAATAGGGTATGAAATAATAAATAGGACAGGTCTGGTCGGTTTGAAGAAATGCACCTGCCAAAAGTAAGTTGACCTTCCTAAAGAAAAAATTAAGTTGAAAGTTGATATTTTTTAAAGCATAAAAAGAAAATAAATAATAAAACTTACTAGAATATGTGTCAGAAGAACGAAAGTTAAAAAAAATAGCTCTTCTTTTGTTGATCGATAATAATTGTTTTACACAATTCAGCAACAACGGTCATCTATCATCGGCTAACAGTAGTATTCATTACCACGAGGCGCACATACACACACACCCTGCCGTGCGCAGGGACCGAGAGCTGACGGAGAACTGGGCTGCGCCTTACACCAACACAACACACCGACTACCAAGTGAACCGCTAAACTCTTGCTCTGCCGGTCCTTCCGACGAACGTCCCGACCATGTTACCAAACATCAACGGAATTGTGATATACAATACCTCGATTCACCTTAAACTCTCTTATTACTTCATTCATGTTTTAATCTCAATCGCGTTCACGTTGGCATTTTAACAAAATCCTTCAACATAACACACGAGTTCAGTGTCAAGCACACCAACATAAACGATGTTCATACAATATTATTATTACATTACGCACGTAACTCATTTCATTAGATCTAAATTCTATATACAAAGACGGTTAAAAATAAACATCGTATTCTGAATAAGCTGTTATATTAAAATTAGATATTTTGTTCTGATACAACAAAATAATCCTAAAGAGTGATACTTTTTTTATCATAGAAACCATATTTAATTTTTGTGATAAGAAAAATATTTAGTATTAGAAAATACACTGAATTATTATCAAATATGAAATGAAAGAAAGTTTATTCTGTAATATATATATATATATATATATATGTACGATACTTGTAATAAATCTACAAGATTAAATCAAACATTAATAAATACAATAAAAACAGACATAATGTTAATTATAATATAATAACTCAAAATTAATTAAAATTATTGTTTTAAGTTACCTAACTTCACGCATAAGAGCTTTAATAATAAGTTCTTAATAAATTTGTTTTTTTAGGAAAAATTCATGTAGACACCACATGATTATCTTGTACGAAAATCCAAAAATATGATTCTAAATTATAATTTTCAATTTAATATTAAATAATCAGATATTTCACCAAATCTATTACATATATATACATATGTAATAATGCATATTAAATTGCATATGACAGTTTTTAAAGTACATAACTTTTATAAATTTTATTTCCCTAATAAGTTGTGATTTATTTTTATTTGTTTTTTTTTTTTGTTATTGAATTACTATTTATTATATTTTTTTTATAATCACGGATTAACAATTATTAACCTGATAATAATAATAATTTTTTTTTAACTTTTAAAAAATAAATTTTAAAAACTTAAAAGTTAAAAAAGGAGATGAACTCTGATTCGAATTCATATACCTTCCCTTGTAAGATGAAAATATTTCATTAATTAAAATTTTATTTGGCTATAACTCTGGAACCAATGAAAATAAGTACCATTTATAATACATTGTTGAAAATCTCTCATTGAGGGCTTATTACTGTTAAGAAAAAGTCCAAATTGGATTTTGGGCTTCTTTGGACACTTTTGATTCATTTGATTGAAAGAAGAGGGAAGATACACAACTAGATGTTACAACAGTCCTAAATCCAAAATTTCAACATTCTAAGGATAATCGTTTTTTAGTTAAGCGCGAGATACATACGTACGACAGACGTCACGCCGAAACTAGTCAAAATGAATTCAGGGATGGTCAAAATAGATATTTTCATTGAAATCTGAAAACCGATATTTTTTGCGATTACAATGCTTCCTTGGTAGGAAGTATTGTACGAAGTACTGGGAAGTATTGTAAATATTGTATCATTTCTTGTACAAAGTGCAAGGAAGTAAAAAACCTTTTTTTGAGTTATCATATCAATTTAAGTATCAATTTTAAAGATTACAGAATTTAAGGCGCCCTTACTAGCTAATTCCTGGGTGTAACCTTTGAAGGTTACAATAATTTTGTACTAAATATTTTTGTAGGTTTATAACTTTGTAGATTGTAACGATGGAAGCAGGAAAGAAAACAAAAATAAATAAAATATTGAAAACCAAAATAGATTTGCAATTTAATAACAGCTCTGCAATAGAATTGCAATTTTAAAAAAATTTAAACACATTGTTGGTACACTAAATATTACAGAGTAAAATACATAAAATATTCTTCTACAAAAAATTCTATTTCTTTTCTTGTTAAAAAATACTTTGAAATATTTTTGAAGTGTATATAATAAGTCATAAATCTCTATAATTGATGGTACATTTATCTCATAACTTACATTCTTATTAAAAAAAAAATAATAATAATAATAATAAATACATTATTTAAAGGTCTTGGCACAAGGTTAACATTTATTTATTGGACAATAATTACAAAATATATGTTACAGAAAAAAAGAAAAAAATTATCGTTGCATGGGTGGATCCAGAGGGGAATAATGATGGCAATCTCCTTCCTCCACCAAAAAGGAAATTTATATTTTAATAAATAATGTATTTTCTGCTCTTATGGAACAACAATAATAATAATCATAATAATCTACTTTTGTAACCAGAAGTATATTTTAAGATTCGTAGAGTCAGAATAACAGACACACACACATACACACACAGCATATCCATTATAATATATGTTTTTATATGTGTGGAAAGTCCGAGCCAAATTTTCATCGAGATATTTTCGAAATACGTTTTTAGTATGTTATTATAAATATTTGTATGTTTTCTTAAATATTTTTTTTTGTTTACATTGTTTAACAAACTCTTATTTTTTTAAAAGGTTAAATGTTTTTTATTTAGTCAGCAACTTGACTCACCGGGTTGTTGGTCTAGTGATAAAATTGTCTTCGCAAATAAACTGATTTTCGAAGTCGAAGGATCTAAAGTTGAAATCCTAGTAAAGGTAAGTAAGGTAGTGGATATCGATCTACTTTGGTGATCGGAGTTTAATTAATCATAATTTTCAGGAAAGATTGGTCTAATACCTCATTTATATGTCTTACATATCATCCTCATCTCATTGAACCACGAAGTTACTTATACAGTTGGCAAGCTGAACTTACACATTAAGAGTAAAAAAAAATAAAGTAAACTTTCAAAAATAAGTATGAAACTTAATACGACGGGCTAATGAATACAACAAACAATGAATTTAAAACATCTATAAGAATTTTTTTTTATTATTTTTTTTTTTGTAAACAATTTTCCATATTATCTTTATTTTTATCTTTTTACTTTTTATGTTTTATCTTTTTTTATTATATTTATATTTTTTCTTCATTATCTTCTATTTTCTTTATTAATTTTTAGTATTATCTAAAGAAAATAATCTATTTCTTAATTTTAACATATTGTAGTTGTCAATTTTAAATTATTAATTTTGTATTTATGACTGTTTAAATAGATTTTATTTTTTAGTTAATTTTAAGAACAAACTTTTTAATATTTTTTTTTTTAAACAGTTGATTGTATATCTGGGAATTTTTGAGGAAATACATCAGAATTTTAACTACGTGTTATAAAAAGTCATTGAAAAATAATCTAACAAACATTTAACCGTACGAATCCGTTACTTACCAGGAAAAATTTTATAATTTATGTCATACTAAAATAAAATCATATGTATGCAAAAACATACAACGTTTTTCACATTATTATATTTACCCGTGTCATTTTAAATACATATATATATATATATA
>JAAAKQ030480125.1:0-22492 GCA_010016005.3 Zanna intricata
ATGTAATAGTTTATTGTAATTTTATTCATGTTAAATTTCATTATTATTATTTAGACAATACAAATGTTACTGTTACTTTAATTAAATTCATTACACAGTTTTTTCATTCTTACCAGAGTATTGTAATTGTTATTTTATTAACTTATCAATTATCCTCCTTACGGCTAGTAGTTAGCCAAAGCGTTAACATTATACTTATTCTGATTGATGTTTACCGTCAAGAATGAATATTTATTTTTATTTTAATAAATATTTTCAAAATAATATGTTTGTTATGATTTCTTACTGATATGAGCGCTTCCATAATTTGTTATTCTTCTTCCTTATTAAAAAAAAAATTTAAATAACTAACGATGTAAACATGTTTCTCAGACTTTTTTGATTAAAGATGAACATCATTATTTGATTGTCTATCCTGAAGTTAGTTATTAAAAACCCTTGTATTTACTTATTTTTTTACCCTGAAGCAGCTTCAGGTTATTATAATTTATAAAGGATGATCCTTGATTATTACATCATCTATATGTAAAATATACTGTACTATTTCCAGTAATATTTTAGGTTTTGTTAGTTACTTCTTTTTTTTTTGTAGTTTATAATTATTTTCTGCTCTCTCTTCTTCGCACCCTCTCTTGATTTTTCTGTCGTTGTTTTAATAACCCTTCTTCAACCAGGACATGTTCCAGCAAATTGTCTTCTCGATTCTGAATTATTCTGATCAAGCTTCTATTTTCATTCATTCTTTTCATTAGTTCCTTATTTTTCACCCTCGCTGACTAGTTATCTCCTCCCTACCCTCTTTTGAAATGATTTAAAATTTTTTTTGTTGTAAATACGCATTTTTGCTAAAATAATAGTCAGTTCGTTTTTTTTTTAGATGTTAATGTTTTCTTATAAATCAGTTTGCTATTTAAGCTTATGAAAAAGTACCTTATCATATCTCTATTGCTATTTTTAATAAAATAATTACAGAGCCATTTAAAAAATTTTCTCAACAATGTATTTAAAATAAGATATTTTCTTTAAATGAAACAAAATTTACTTTGCAATGATTTATAAATAAATAAGACCCTGAAATTTCTATATCTCCATTCAAGGTGTACATAAATATTTGTTAAAATAACTTCCACTAACAACTTCTGGATTGTGAATCACTTAATAGTTTTTTTTTTACATGTAATTTACCTTACATTACTTAATGTAATTATATATAAAATAAAAATAACAATTTTCACCACGTTGTTGTGCCTCCTGGTGTACTCCGACGGAACTAGAATCGGACAGCCAATGATTATATGTTCTATTGTTTCATTGTACAGCATACATAGCCTACATTTGCTGTTGATATATTCTTTAAGAATAAATTTCTTAAAATTCTTGTTGCTATTACGTGTTACTGTATGGTACATTCTCGTATTGTAATTTTTCTTGCACAAGCCAAGTATTTGAAGTTACTTTGTCATTTCGTCTCCTTCCTGGACTAGATGGGGCCTATGTCTGCCACGCAGCTCTTTCCTTCCCCAATTTAGAAATTTATCTGCGTTGCTCTCTTTCTTGTTTTCTACGTTGTTGATTCTGCCAATTCAATGATTTGATAGAAAGGGAGTGTTGCTTTTTTTTAAATTAATCCCGTAAGTTTTCGTTCTGTCGGTAACATAATAATTTACGTCGTACGTACGCATAATTTTATTTTACGTTGTACGTAGCATAATTTTTAACTTCGAGTACGCCTCTTCCACCTTCCTTTCTCGGAAGCATAAATCTCCCTTGACATGGATATAATGGGACTTTTCTTGCTAAAATATTTTTTTAGTGAGTTTGTTCAACTCGTCTAACTCAGTTTCACTGCAGTTTATTACACCTAATTCATATTTAAGTACTGGTACTGCATATATGTTCACTGCCTTTACTTTATTTCTCCCATTAAATCAGATCTTAAAATTAATTTTAACATGATTAATATTATTATTATTATCATCATTGCTATTGTATTATTTAAACATATGATTATGTGTTTACTTGAAAAGTAATATTTTATTCAGTCTTCATTTTTCAATTTGGATGAGATACAACATTTTCATCAACAATTTTTTTTTTCAATTTATAACTTGATTTTTTTTTTTATTAAGTTATGAGAAGATTGATTTTAGTTTTAACATTAAATCTTGGAATAATAACGGATAATTTTAAAGGGGTAGTTAAACTCTCCATTATTCAGCGTATTACACACACACACACGCGCGCGCGCGCGCACACACACACACATATTTAATTTTATTTTTAATGATAACAAGATATTGATTTATTTATAAATGACAAATATCTGTTTACAAAACAGAAATCTGTAGATTGATTTATATATATATGTATATAATTTTAATTAGACGGAATTACGTAACAGTAAGCCATAAAATATATTGTTTGTTTGTTATTATTTACAAGATTTTCTGTGTTTATACAAAGGGATTTAATAGGATTTTAAGGCTTTCTTTTAGTAATTATATCCATTTCTATTTAATTTTAATTTTTTTTTTTTTATTGTTTAACCTCCGGAACTACCGTTAAGGTATATCTTCAGCGGATGAGATGAATGAATTGTAGCGTATGTGAAAAATACCATGCCTGACCAGTATTCGAACCCGGGACCTCCAGATGAAAGACCGAGACGCTACCACTCGACCGGCTAATTCTATTTAATTATGTTCACATAAAAATCAGTAATGTTGGCAAGGACTTAGATAAAATATTTTTCGTTTTTATTTCAAAGAAAATTAAAATACTTGTTTTATATTTATTTAGAACTTTTGTATACTTTTAGGAAGAGTTTTTACTGATTTTTTTTCTTTTATCTATTTACTTAGTTTCTTATTAAAATTGTTTTAGTTGCTTTATTCATTAACTTTAATCAGATTTATGTTACATTTATTTCTGGAACTCATTATTATTAACTTTGGAAAAGTTAGAAGAAATCGCTTTCAAAGAATACACTTTAATTCTTCCTCGTTATTATTTGTTTTCAATTTTGATTTATATTTTTTTATATAAATATTTCCTTCATAATGAAATATGCAGATATATTTCATTTTTCACGTCAAACTTTATTAATTATATTTGTTTGTTTGGACGGATCATTTTACGCAATTTTTTCGATAATAATGTAGTTAAAATAAAAATAAAAAAACGGTGTTATAAAGAAATTATTTTATTACATCCCCATCACATTATCCGATCTAATTCCTCGCATCTAATAGGAATCACAAGATTTGGTAGCGATATGAAACCACTTCGATTTAATACTGCGAGAAAGAAAAATATATTAATGTTGTTATTAACCGTGCTATTAAAAAATAATAATAATGGTGACGAAGATATAAGATCCTTCTATAAACCAGGATTTTTAGTCAGACTTCAAACAACAATTAAACAATATTTTAATTTGATTTTTGACTTCGATCAATATTCTGTGGTTCAGTAAAAATTGTCATTTAATTATTCTTAACCAATTTATTTTGAAATACTCCATTAAATAAGATGTTATTTAACCAATAATAATTAAAATATTACGAGGCATATCTAGAATATAAGTGCAGTTTCCTTTTACCACCGCCAACAGCGCTGCATCGCAGCTATGAACGTTCCGGCCACATTTTATCATTCTTTGGTTTAGAGTAGACGCCATTACAAGTACAGCAATGTCTGTTTATAGATGATTAAACAGCGATTAAAATGTTCAAGTCAATCGAGAATCCTATAATATTGTATTATGAAATTAGGACAGTTTAAATACGATAGATTTCTAATTAATTGATATTCATTGACAAATTAGTGAAATTTTCTGGTGAAAAAAACTGAATGATAAAATGATTAGAAAGTTGATGCGGCAATTCTGTTAGGGACAAGTAAAGAAGTGGACGTCCTTCCGTTTTGAATTACATTTTGGTTCATCCAAGAGTGGATGGAACGATTAAAGAAAATCGACTATTTGCAATAGTTCTATTGAGTTCCTTGAAATTTTACAACAGTTTTGCATGAAATAGTATGATAAAACAAAATCTAGATTATCAAAAACTCTTGATCTCCCGTTAGTTGCAGAAAATGTTGACAGAGTTTCAGAAGACCAAGCCATTAGACTCTGTTCAGTCTTTTTTTATCCGATACGAAAATGAAAGTGACGATTTATTGAGCTAAGTAGTGACTTATAACGAGACTTGGGTCTTTCACATCACCAATGAATCTAAACAGCAATCTACATAAAAGTGACAACATATTTGATAAAATAGAAGTTCAAAAACAACCATTTCAACACGAAGATCATGTTCATTTTCTTCTGAGATAAGAAAGTAAGGGTCTTGTTGTATCACTTCTTGCCAAGATGACACTATAAATGGTTCTTTTCATTGTGGTACTTTCAAAGATTGCGCAGCGCATTCAAAACATAAGAAGTACGCGTATGTTCAGTCTTCGGGTTCAGTTCCTTCACAACAATGCTCATCCGCATATTACCAGTGAAATTCAAAAGTCAAAGTGGATAATTTGGCTAGGAAAAATTGATGCACCCATTTTAAATTTCTGACTTGGCGCCGAATAACTATCACTTGTTTCTCCATCTTAAGCGATAACTTGCTAGTACCGGAAGTTCTAGCAAGTTACGTCTTTGAGCGCCATTCTTTTAGAAAATAATGAAAAAAACTGGTTAAAAAATATGAAAAATTCTTTTGTAACGGTGGAAATTATATAGGAAAAAACTTTAAGGTATAATTTTTTATATAGTAATAAAATTAATCTCTTGAAATTTAAATGTTTTTTTATATTAACAAAACTGTATGTATTTTCCGGATCCGTCTTGTGTTTTAAAACACGTTATTTTTTTAGCAATTTCTTTTTTAAAAGAATTGTATTTATGATTTACTATTATTTTGTTTTTGGATAGAATTAGAGAGCCCAGCTTAACCCGATACTCATATCGATTAGTCATAGTTACCGAATTGGAAAAAGTGTTTTCGGGTAGACATCTTACAAGCTACATTACTCACTACCCACATACCATAACAGCTCTACAAGTTCCATTATGCTCAGTATGTATTTCACAAGGGTCGATTCCATTTAATCATACATTTGGAAAAGAACTATAAAAAAAAAAAAAGTGTGGTGACCCAAAAAGGATGATTTACTGTGGGAGGAGTCGAGATTCCTTACGCTTACACATTTTTATTACTTTTATTTTTTAAATGGGAATGATATTTGTATTTCTATCAAGCAACCTTTCCTCCAGATATAACAGAGTGTTTACAAAATTTCTTTTTTCTTGTAATAATAGATAATTACAAATAGATTTAGATTTAGATTATAAATAGTACTGGTAGTAATTTTTTTGATCTGTTAAATGATTGTTAATATTAATGAAATTTCTTTTTTCTATAATTTTTTTTTAATATTAATTAAATTAAGTTTTTCTGGTAAAATAGTGGCTTGTTTTTCATGTCAAATTATTTAAAAACCTTTTGTTTGATATACGTAGAATTAGTATTTAAAAATTTATTAGTAAGTGAAAAGTTGAATTACAATAATAAAATATTGTAATAATTACATGCTTTATTGAAATTCCGCAAAATTCAACCACATCGTTGCCAGTTTTTCATAAAATGTCAAATTAGGTAGAATTTAATTCTTTATATAATTACAAATGTTTGAAGTGGAAGTGAATTTAAGATTACTTATTATACTAATATATCTATTTCAAACTGATCTTTTTTTTTAATATTTATTTTTTTCGAAGAAAAATAAATTACTTTTATCATGCCATCTATAATAATAGTTCTTAAAAAAAACACAAAACTTAAAACTTTATCGGTGACGTAATCAATGTAGGTCGGTTAATACAGTTTGTTATTACAACATATAAAATATTCTGAGTTGTTTATATTTCATTATAGAAATTATGAAGTTTATTAGTTCGTCTCCAACTTATTTTATAGTACAAAGTTCGATGATCCTTAATATAAAACAATATTAGCATTTTGTTTTTGAAATAACTAAGTTTATATTTAATAACATGATCGTTAAATCGGTAAAGTTATTTTGTATGTTTTAAATCGTGTTGAATTATAACACTACTTTAAAACATAATTATTAAATTATAATTTACACAAAACTTAGTTTTTCAGAATAAAAGTATAACAAGTTTTATTCGAAGAATCATGACCTTGAAAGTTAATATGAGATAATTACGCGTTCATTAAAGTATTATTCGTCTAAGGAAAGAAAAAGAAAGCCATCGGTCTGGTCTAGTGGTTAACATGTCATCGCAAATCAGTTGAGTTCGAAGTCAAGAGCTCTAAGGTTCAAATCCTAGTAAAGGTAATTACTTTAATACGAATTTGAATACTAGATAGTGGATACCCGTGTTCTTTGGTGGTTGAGTTTCAATTAACCACACTTCTCAGGAGCGGTCGACCTAAGATTGTACAAGAGATTACACTTCATTCACATTCATACACATCATCATCCTCATTCATCCTCTGAAATAATACCTTACGGTAGTTCCGGAGCTAAACAGAAAAAGAAAGAAAGGAAAGAAAAAGAACTACGCAGATAAGCGCAGTATCAGAGATATGTTACAATTTAAATTATAAGATACTTTTGTATATAATATAAACAATATTAAATGGTTATTGAAATTCCAGAAAAAAAAAATTCAAGAATCGTTTAAAAAGTTTCGAAAAGTATTAGATGTCCTAATCTATATTTTTCAATAATTTTTATAAATAGAAAAATTGGATAGGATTATTACAAATATTTTTCCTTCTAAAAAGTTGAATAATTCACGTTTAAAATACTATCAATGGAAAAGAAAATTTAAAACTTTTCAATGGTTGGTGCAGCTGTTGAATAGTTATTGATTTCATCTCTTGAGCGATAGTAAAGAAAATGGTTGCTAATGAAGACAGGAAAAAATAAGAATGATGACTGGAAGGCATTTTGTGTGCTGGATATTCAAGCCTGTGCTACCAACTATGCAACCTAATTTTAGATGGAAATTTAGTGAAAATCCACTCAGTGGGCTGAAAAACAATGAGGATCTTCGTATTCGCAACACAGAGGCCATTGCATTATAGGATCGTCCAATATTAGGCGTATGGCGGGAATTGGACTATAGGCACGATGTGTGTCGCGTGACACAGGAAGCTCCTCCATACACACTTGATGTAATGTTGTGAAACAAATGTAATATATACGTTTTTGAGTTTGCTTTTCCATTGATCCTACGTTCAGGAATGTGTTACTAAACATGAGTTATTCAAGTTTATAATCGGAAAGATCATTTGTAATAATTCTATATAAGTGGATGCTTTTTCAAATCCATTTTTAATATCTTCCCTTTTTTAAGGTTTCAAAAAGTGTATTACATGATGGAAAAAATTACTTATTTTTTATGTTTTTATATAAAATAAAAAAATTTTAATGGAAACTTATTTAAAAATAACAATGTTTTTTCCTTCTATTTTCATTTTATTACACAGATACGCCTGTTATAGTATGTACGAATATGTACATAAACTGTCCCATGAAAAAACAAAGAAACTTTCAGGCCATTTTACTGGTAAAATAATGAAAAACATTTATATAAACATAGATCTGGAAACGCTTTGTTTTCGAGTTGCGGCTAGCGAAAAATTTCACTCGGATTTCAGTTTTCCTAATAAAAATGTGATTTTTGGACCCAAATAAAGGAGTGAAGTTGGTGATTTCTTATGTAATTTGAGCTGTGAAATAAGATAAAATAGGTCCCAGAATTGTAATTTCAGTAGTTTTTAAGATATTTAACGTAAAATATAAAATGTTGTGTCGGAAAACAAGTTTTTTTTTTTTTTAGGATTTGTAATACAATATCTTTGTTAAATGACTAATAAATGCAAAAAATTTAGTAACAAAACTTGAAGAGAATTTAATTCTGAGAATATTAATGTAAATACAAACAATAAATTGTAAAAGAAAAATTTTAATATGTGAATATATACATGATATGTGAATGTGAATGAAGTTAGTCTTGTACAATCTCAGGTCGACCACTCCCGAGAAGTTTGGTTAATTTAAACGCAGCCACCAAAGAACAGCGGTATCCAGGATATAGTATTCAAATTTGTATAAAAGTAACAACTACCCTTACTAGGATTTGAACCTTAGAACTCTCGACTTGAAATCAGCTGAACTCCGATGTCGCGTTAACCTCTAGACCAGCCCAGTGGGCTTGACATCATGAAACTGGATTAATCTCACTATTAGTTGTTTATTTATTCTCTAAGCATACAGAAATTTTTATCTTAATATTCCAGCTGAGATGTGAAGTGAAAAGGTTTTCTTAAAAGAAACGTATCTGATAACGGATAATATTAATAACATATATATGTATCTGTATATATATATATATATATATTTTTTTTTTTTTTTTTTTTTGAGAGAGAGAGAGAGAAAAAAGTTTAAAATTGGTGATCACCAGCAATTTGGTGTCCAGATCACCAAATTTCAAGTGATCTGTTGTCTGATGATTGTTCTCTTCCTACATCAAATTTTCTTCCTTTTTTTACTACATTATTTCATTCTATTTTTGAATTAGTTTCATTTCATTTCTCATGTAATCAGAATAGTATATAACAGTAGTATAGTATAATAAATAGTATTCTCATTTAGCATCAGAATAATTCTTTGGGGATCTTCGAACCGTAAAATGGGAGGAAATTTAGATCTATTTAACCTGAGCTGCCTAATACCAGATTTTAAATGTTTTTAGATGTGTAAATAATTTTCTTTAATGGCTTTCGTCTGATAAATTTTAAACTTTCTTCTAGATTTAATAAAAATCAAAACTACAAAATGCAATAACTTAAAAAGTAAAACGAATTAATTAAAATGGTATTATAGACTTTTTTTTTACATCTCTGTAAACTTTCTTCTTTCCTTTCATCTGTAGTTAATATATTGTAACTTAAAACAGGTGCTACTATAATGTAGATAGGTGAACGTGAATTAAAGCTTGCGAGTTAAATTTTTCGTGAGAGAAATTGGAAAAAAAATAATATACGAAACAATCAATTTTCTGTTCAGTTAGTTTTTTTTCTTTATATAAAAGTAACCAACGAGTAATTTTCTTGTGAAAGTAACTGTGCAATATTTTAATGCAATATGGATTTTAATTTTTAAATAACTACTAATAAATGAAGTAAGTACAAAATGAAAAAAAAATACAGATGATTAAACGAAAACGTTGGTTGAAAAATATTAAATATTAAGGGAATATTAAGAGAAAAACTGATATAAGTAGAAGGTAGAAAAAGGTATGTTTAGATTTTTTTTTGCGCCTTTCACATAAATGTATTATCAGATTAGATTAAAGATTATTCAACTACGGGGTGTTTTTTTTTTATTTATTCGAAGAAAAAAATTCAGTAATGAAATAAAATATCGTTGGTTAATAAAATGGTGAATATAGAGTAAAAAAAAGACGGAATTTATTGTTAAACTCCAAACTAAGTGGCAAAGATATTACAGTGCGGCTTGTACGTTATAATTAAATTAAGATAGTCGTGTTTATTGTATTTGATTATTTTCTCTTCGATCTTTTTTTAAGAAAGAATTTTTTTTTAGTTTCATATTACGAGAAGAAAAAATTATTTAACTAAAAATTTTTTTTTAATATTTACGACTGTACCTACCGTTTACGTATAGGCTATTATGTATGTAATGAACAATGTGTGTAATTTATGATTATTCCGTAAAGATAAATAGTAGTAACTTGATGGTGTATGTTGTATAGGAGAATACTGCCTACAACGCAACGTAGAATCGAGTAATATTTTTTCCGGTTGACAGATTTCATTGTCTGAAATGAAAGGAAATGAGAAAAACGGAGAACTTTTAGGCAGATTGCGCCCGGGTAATGAATGAATTTTATTTAATATAACTTCGTACTTGTTAGCTACTTGTTAACGTTTATCCAAACGGGAAATTTATTCACTTCATTATTTTTCATTCTTTAAAAAAGTAATAATAGTAGAAGAATTACGCATTTATTGTATTGTATCTCCAATCTCTTATATTTCTCTAATTTATATTCTTGTATTACGTAAATGTGTCTATCGATGAATAAGTATTTTGCTGTCATCTTCTGAGTATTATATTTATTTATTCTTATCTTTCTTTATTTTCTATATTGGTATAAAAATTATTCATTTTCACTCATTCAGAGAAAAAAATGGAATAAAAAAATCGAAAGGAAATAGAAAATATCCGTTTACCTTTATTTTACCGTTATTCTTTTTTTAGCTCTTATATAATATGTACAAAAATAAATGTGTTTCTTTCCCTGAGATAGTATTAGGAACTGTTGAACCAATTAAAACAATTCTTTTACTGTTTAAACAATTTACTTCTTCCCATATGTCATCAGTTGTGTTTTAATTACGTAGTAGCACTTCTTTCTTCTAATTTCTTACTTTTTTTTGTCACTTTTTGAAAGTACATGTAAAATTAATTACATTTATTCTTTGATAAACCGTTTTGATAGACTAAACTCTGCGGATTCTCAAAAATGGATTGTAACTACGTTTAATCGATTAACATCGATAATATTTTATCGATTAACATTACGATTGTTTTTTTTTATATGAAATTCTTTAAAACGTATTATGTATGCTAGATAAAATAAAAAAATTCTATAATCTGAAAGGATTTGATCTTCTAACCTTCAAAATTTTTCTAAGATAATAAAATTTTGAAATTTCTGTGATTCACTCAGAATTAACAAAGTTACGTTTTCTGCTTTTTGAGTATTTCTATAGGTTTACAGGAAGGGTGATGACGACTTTCAGTCGATGAAAAATAATCATAGTAGAATAAATATTACTATTGCCTTGATAGAATAAAGACGTCATTTTATTATGCGAGGAAAAATATTCTTAGTTAGCTAATGCTTTACCGAATCACATTTTCTTCAGTCTGTGTAAACTATTGATAAAGATAGTCAGGTACATTATTATAATTAGACTGACGTCACTGCCGATCAATGAGTACGAGACGCTGCAACAGCTAATGATTTATATGGTTCAGATAAAGAGAAGGCAGGTATTTTTAGTCCCGCTCTTATTAAGAATTGTAGTAGCTTGAAAGATGGAATGACTCTGGTTTCGTACTCCTTAGTACAAAATTTAAAACGGAATCTGTTACAAAAACTTTACAGCAAAATATATCTTTTCCTGAACGGTCTGGTATCTAATTGATGAGCCGCCTTCTGAGAAAGAAAACGTATAAAGGAAAAATGAAGAGAAAGCAACTGTTGATAATTCATCTTCAGGATCAACAAGTGTTGTTTTCCGTAAATAATTTAAAAGGTACGTTAGTGTTCAGTAATTTTACTGATTCATTTGATATCTGTGTATCAATTTCTTTTTTTTTTCGACTGTACGAAAACGTAGAATAGTTGATTTCTCGCTAGTTTTTTCTCTGCAATAGTCTATTTTTCTTCATTTTTTCACTGTGCCACTCTCTCCTTTTTTCCCGTCATTTTATGTTAGGGCATTATTTCTCATCCTTCTGGATCCCTTGGAGTTCTGCGATTCCATCACGATTCCTAAGCACCCTTTCGTCTTTAAATCCGTCACGTTTATGTTTGGTGCCCGCAGGTTTTCTTTAATTAATTTGAACCAATTAACGTACGTCTTTTCACCATTATACTAAGCAAAAATTCTCTTCATAAGCCTATTCGAATCCATTCTAATTAGATATCCGTATAATGCCACACTTCGCTTATGTATTGCTTCTGTGATTTTTTTCTATCTCTTGGTAAGGTTTCTCATTTTCCTTTATTTCCAACCATTGTTTTTTTGAAACCTAGGTTTTTCTACTTAGTTTATTTTTTTTAGAAAATTTCAGTTTATCTAATTCCCCTTGGTTCAGAGCTACGCATTCTGCCACTTATAATACTCCTGATAGAATTACCATTTTATAGCGCCTGATCTTGCCTATCGTTGAAATCCGTTACTTATTGTGCCTCAGGATTTTAGAATCTTATTGATCCTGATGATGTTTGCTTTCTTGTCCATTCTATGGATAAGATAATTTCACCCTGGATAACTTCACCCAAGTGTGTTTCAGTTTGTTCTTATTGAAACATTTTTTTTATGTCAATAAAAAAAAGATTGCCCAATTACACTGTAATTAGCTTATTTATCGATTGATATTTTAGCATGGTATATGACTGGAATGATGTTAGAATAAGAAAATGAAATCTCTAAATAGATATTTACGATTTCTATTGATTTTCTTAAAACCCAAATAGCTGTTTTCAATATTATTTAATATTGTTAATTTTAAAATCCTACTAAATTATATTTGTTTACGTTGCTTATTGTGTTCGTTCGCTTCTTTCTTTTTTTATATGTAAATATAATACTTTTTCCAGTGTCTACTGAAAAAAAAAATAAATTTAGCTATATTATTTATTTATTCTGTATAAATTAACTAATAAACATTGAGAATGATAAAATGTTTATTGCGTATAGTATAATATTATGTTATTTTTGAATCAGGGTTTTTTCTCTTTAAGCTTATTAAAAAAAAAAAACGAAAAGGAAAAGTTTCACATCTGCAACATAGTAAGTGTGTATGTGTAGGGGTACTACTGTATAAAGCTTTATTGAATCCAGAATAATATGGAAATTGAGAGGCTCGTGTTTTTGAATAAAATATTCCTATGGCTTATGAGACCAACGCGCGTCTTCTATCCACCCCTCCTCATCCTTAAACATCCCATTCTAGTGACAGCACACATGTACACACATAAGTACACACTGTGTTAACACACACCATCTTGCTAAATTCATCCCACTCTTTGATATTGGTTCAAGACATTCTGAACGTCTGCAGTATAGCCCTCAAGGGTTTTACATCATAAATTCCATAAAATTTAGTTTATTACTAACCCTTAGTATTACATGATACATTTCATTATCATCATTTTTTTTACTTCCAACATTTACTTCCGACTGGTTTCATACTACTTCCCCTTTCCGTTTTCTACTACGTTCTTTTTATCTTAAATTATATTATTCTACATATGTTTCCAGTTATTTTAATATTTGCCATATTTTACCATTTTTACTCTTTCTTTACATTTCCATCAACAAATTTAGTTTAGAAATTTTAATATGAGCCACACTAACATTCATTTATTCATTTTAAAACTTGATTCGTTACGAATTTTACTTTTTTCACTACCCCTCTTCTCTTATTTTTTAATATCAGTTGATTTTGTTGCTTTGACTTTTGTTGCTTCCTTTACTCTATATGGTTTTATTTGTTACTGTAAAGCAGCATCAGAAGTTATTAAAACAAATCTTTTCCCAGATCTGTGTTTGATGTATTAATAGATAACCCTTCTGAAGTAACGCTCTTCTTAGTGAAACTTCTCCGCTTTTTGGTCTCTTCATTGCTTTTTATCCGTCATTTTACTATCTAAATAGAAAATTTCTCTCATATTGTATATTTTAATATTTGAATTACATTATTCTTTCTCTTTATACCATATTTCGTAAAGTTTTTATTACAATATTCTGCATGAATAAAAGTTAAAAATGGTCGACATAAAAACACTTTAATTATCTGCTAACATTAATTAATATTTTTATAACTTATTGTTTCATATAACAGCGCCTGATGACTATAAGTTGAGAAATTTACTTCATCAATAAAGATGCCGAAGTTTCATTGTTGAAAAAATAGAGAACCAATACTTTTTAGAATTTTTAATTTATTTTTATTTGCCTTTTCCTATTTAAATTGCTTAACGATACAACCATTGAACTACATAACATCATAAAGAATAACAAACGCTGAACACATTCTAACATTCTGACAACTATACTCTCAGTTATACTTCTCTGACATCATAGTTCCTGTCATTATGCTGTAATAAGGAAAGTATGTTAATCAGTCAAAAAATGGAGTTCGATGTTTTTTTGAATTTCTCGATGTCCCATGACTCAGGAACCTCCCCCAAAATAAAATTGGGGGGCATACATACGCATGTGTATACACGTGTCTGCATACTTGAAATTTGATAAATTTTGACTGGATAAACCGATTTTGATAAAATATGGCAGAGACTCGTGTATTTAGTATTATAATTTATTGGTAAACGTTTACGGTCAATATCTCCAGCGATAGGGTAGATTTTTCTTTCGGACCAATTTTCTCAAACGTTTTCAAACATAACCCCACTTTATATTAAGTTCAGTACATGTGTACATGCATATTTTACCATTTTAAAAAATGTCCCGTAAATTTTCCCTTTCCCCTAAAATAAAATAAAAGAAAAAGTTAAATTTTTATATATTGAATATTTTTTAACCAAATTTTTTTTCTTTTACATCTTCCTAAGCATAATACTAGTGAAAGTTGCTCCAAAAAAAAGTTTGAGAGCAATATTGAGCATGAGATAACCGATTAAAGTTTTAAAAAATCGATTTTTTGAATTTCTTAAAAGGTTTTTTAGTTTAATGGAATATTATTGTAGTAATAATATTACAAAAGTATTTAATCATAATTCACCCTTATTTCTCTTAGAAAGTTGAGGTTGGAGGAGCAGAAAAAGTACATAAATATAGATTTAAAAAGTTTTTTTTTTTTATTAGTATCAGAGGTATCCCTATTTTCCTTTTTAACCTCCGGGACCTTTAGATATTGCTTCAGAGATAAGATGAATAAAAGTTTTTTTAGTGTGTGAAAATGTCATATCTGACCGGGATTCGAACCAACTATTCCCGACTTAGTCCCAAATATTCCCGAATAATAATTTTATGAATAAAAAAACATTCAATCATTACATTATTAAATTTAGATTACCTTTTTTTTTAAGCCATAGGGCATTTAACTTCTTTTTTTTTTTACTGATTTTCTTAATTTAAACACCTCCACTTAATCGAGTCAAATAGTTTTTAATGTAATTATCAGAATCCTTATTGGTTCCTGGCCGAATGGAAGTACTCTTTCGGGAGGTTACTGCTCAGATTCCAGTCAGGCATTGAATTTTTCATACAATAGAAATATCCATGTATTGATATTGGGCAGTGTTTTATAGTTTCAAAAATATAATGTATAACATGAGCAAAAGGATGCTACTTTCACGATTTATTATTTTGTTTACCTTCTCATTAATTTTTTTCAATCTGATTTGATTAAAATGTACATCTGGATGCACCCAAAAATATTTCAATATACATATCGAGTGAAAAAAAAAAGGACTTTACAAGCAGAAATATTGAGATAATAATAAGTTATTGAGATAATCTGCAGATTCGGTTAAGCTCCCATTTGATAGAAAAACATATCAAATTTGTCACCCAATATTTACTTTGATTCTATATGGTTTCCATTTGTAATGTAACATACATTTCATCTGAAGTTGATTTCATCCCAGACTGTAGCCAGAAAGTAAGGCGTTAACTCTGCAGCTGTGACATTAGTTCAAATTCTTAGCTCAAAAAATCAGCGGGCAAAGGTGGTACTTAAACCCGATATTTAATGAAACCCCACAAGAAAAAATCTAACGGGGTTAAATTTGGGGAGCGAGGTGACCGTGCGTCTGGATCTTCACAACCGATCCACTGACCTGGAATTCGAGTATTAAGAAAATCTAGGAGGTAGTGAGATGATACCTCGTCTTGCTGATAGTAATTCCGTTCATCATGGTCATTATCATCTAACTATAGAATTAACAAATTTTGAAATATGTCCTGGATAAACGATACCATTTATAGTTGCCTTCTAGGCCACTCTTTCTGGAAGAAAGTAACCTGACACAATGACGTTTTGGTGGTACCAATTGTAAGTTGTATGCTTGCTAGGAGGCTCTCTACCATACCCTCTACGTATATAACGTTGAACTGGAAATGAAATTTACATTGACTGCAAATCGTAAAACCAAAACATATTGCAAGCTCGTTCCGCACCGGTAAATGTATCAATTTTTAACTACACTTGTGACAGCACTGATGGCTGATTCCGTTCTAATGAACTACGTGAGCCAAAACTTAATGAACTTTATAATGAAATAAGATTTCAACGAAATGTATAAGTTATCTAAATAAATTTTTGTATTCTTTTGAGTTGTGAAGTCCTTTTTGAATCCGATATTTCTGATTAATTTATTCCTAAAATCGCTAGAGGATGGCGTGTTTTAACAGTATTGTGATATTAGAGTAAATTAATTTCAATAATTTAGTTGTCATTTTCATATCATTTAATAATACCATCTACCCATTAATATAATTACAGAGTAATTTTATATTCATTGTAAGTAAAAATTACTAGTCGGTGACCTCCTTTCCCATCTATTGTAACAATTACCATTCAGTTTGTTGAAAAGTAGAGTGTATTTCGTTTGAAATAATTTCCATTCATTTTAATCCTCATTATTTATGAATGATATGCTTTATAAATTTGTCTCAACACATTTAGTGTTATTATAATATTGTAAATTTATATCTATAATTCTGTTTTAAATAATTATTCAGATTATTTTATTGAATATAAATAACTAATAGGATGTTGAAATTGACAACAAAATTATACAATCATTAAATCTCAATTTGTATTTATGAAATAAAATGTTAAAAAAATCCATATGATTTTTTTTTTATGGCGGCGATCCATATTTCTGAAACGAGCTTATAATCGTATAATACCAACAAAAAAAAACTTTTTTTTTTCTTTTTTTTTTTTTACTTTCATTCGACGTTAATGTTAAGAGATGCATGAAACGTTAATTATGTGTATTCATGAAATTTCAGAATTTTAATCTTTATTTTATACAATCTATAAAATAAAGTTTCGATTTTTTACTGACTTTTTGAAGAAAAAGTACGGTATTACTTTCGACCGCATGACAGAAATAGGGAGTTAAAATGAATAATCTTTACTTTTGAGGGATGAGGAGTACGAAAATACTTAAAATTTACTTTTGAGGGATGAGGAGTACGAAAATACTTAAAATCGGATTTCGTTAAATACAGGCCTACGTATAAAATTTTATAACTCAAAAATCTTCAAAACTATTATATCAATTTTTTGAAATTTAGTTACGCTGTAACAGTGTACCTGTACATGAAGTTGTACATGTGAAAATTTTATGAGATTGCTTGAATCTCTTAATTCTTCAGTCAGTTCTTAGTTCTTCAGTTACATTCAATTAACGTCGAAAAAAAAATTTGAGTTTATGTTAACTATGTCTTGTATGTAAGTGGGCATAAACATTTAACAACAAAAAAAAAAGAAAAGTATGCCGAGGGCCGTATTTTAATATGTTTAAAATAATAAATTTAGTTCTTTTTAAATTTAGATCTTTATAACATTAATATCGAATAAGTTGCTATAAAAACTCTTGATATAATTGCTACTAGGTGTATTTATATATCTATCAGTGCAGAATAAATGTAATTCTTTTTAATAATATTTTGCTCTTTTGCTACCCATATATTCGCAACTTTTAATTTTTACATTAGGTAGTTATGTTTGATGGAATATTTTTTTTTCTTAAAATAAAATAAATGTGTTTAACATTTGTTGGTATATGTACTGTTGAAGTTATACTAAACCCTTCTTTAAGGTTAACTTATAAACTGATAATTAACGTAATATAAAGTATTGTCTTAATTCCTTCTATCGTAATTCCTTCTACTTGTTGTTAAAATACAAAGCAGTTTGTTGCAATTAGTACTGGTTTGACGTGAGCTGATTATGAAATTTCATTCTAAATATATCTTTCTCTTTTCTCCCCCCCCCCTTCCCAATTCTTCTCTCTTTTTCTCTTAGGTATTCTACTCGTTATTCTTTCTTTATCAACCTTCTCGCTCGTTTTCTTATTAAAACTTACGTGAATTTCCTTTTCGTTAGAGGAATTACAACAAAATACGAAGCGACGGTTAAAATAGAATACGTGATATTTTAGTTGAAAATGTGTGAAAATAAAATAGGAACGTGAATAAAACAATTGTATTGTTAGAGTAGTTATTGTTGTATTTATCAGTGTTTATTTTATTTAATTTAAACTTTTTTTTTTTTTTTTTTTATTCTTAGATCAAAATTATGACTGAACATAAGTGTTTTTAATTCATTAATTTATATTTTCATCTCGGTCGTTCAATAATTAAATAAGTACTTGTCTCGCCCTGTTTTGTTATTCGAAGGGAGAAAAATATATCAAGAAAAATTGAGAAATTTTATCACACAACAGTGATCTTAAACTCATAACGTTTTTAAATAATAATACTCGTAGTTTGATTAAATAAATGGGAACTTCCATTTTTCTGAAGAAAATCATAGAAAATTTAAAGAAACATTGGTTAACTTGTATATCTAGTTCTAACAAAATGTAATATATAAAAATATGTAAATGTTACCAGTATTATGTCATTAGGTAAAGATCTGATAACTTTTCCGTGTTTAATACTGTACTGTCATCATTTATCATTTTTATAATAAAATATAGTAAACTAGTTTTATGAAGAAAGGCATTCATCACTTAAATAGATGATACATTATCATTTACAAATATTTTGAAATCTTTATTTTTCAATAAATTTAAGTTACGTATTTCAATCTGAATATACTCTAAAATAGTTCTACTATAATTATGAATAATGTAATTTTATTTTTTAAAGCTAATGGTTTTACATAATAGTGTGTGTGTGAGCGCGCGCGCGCGCGTGTGTGTGTGTGTGTGTGTTTTGTGTATATATATATATATACAAATATAACGAAAGGATAAATAAAAAATTTTAAATGGAAAGAGTAGACTTGCGAATTATATTGCTATTTTAATTGGTATTGAAAAATAAAACTTTTGACTTAACAAATATCAGGATAAAACGCTAACCAAAATGACAGCCATTTAACATTTTTCTCATCTAGTCTTAAAATTGGCTTTTCCGAAAAAGCCAATTTTTTTCTAAAATTTCCTTCCAAAAGTAAATTATATTGAAGAAGCAGCATTTGTTAAATATCTTTCTTCTGACTTTAAAATTTGTAAAGTTATTTAATGATTGTTATAGTTTATGAACACTACGTTTTTATGTATACAGACTAATAATATTTTACAGAATTTTAAAATTTCTTTTAGAATTAAAAAATGATGAACTATATACAAAAATAATACTATAAACGAATAAATTTTTATAGTAAATTTTTTATTGATTTAAACTAGTATGTATATTTTTCCGACTTGGAAAAGTCGAGTCTAGGGAAAAAAGACGAGACTACCTTTTTTTATATACATTTTCGGTTCGTAAAGAATTACATTTTTTTTTTTGTAGACATACGATTTTTTATTGTATAATGTCTACAAAACCTTACTATTGAATTATCAATAATGTATTTATATCAGTATTGTATTAACCTTACAAAATCTACTATTGAATTATCATTCAAACACCTCAAACTATATTTCGTTTAAAATTTAAGAAAATCAGTTAGGAAACCTAAGTTTATTAAGATTCATGTTTCTCGAATATGTGAAAGGCATTTTTTTTATATTAATCATTTTAATTAAATGTTTTTTTTTTTTTATCCTCCGGGATCGACCGTTAGGTATTGCTTCAGAGGATGAGATGTAATGACAATTCTTGTCGCATATAAAAATGCCATGCATGATATATATATATATGAAATACATATCCATATGCCCCAATATGATATATGTATGAAAGGTTGAGATGCTACCACTGGCGCCATTAAGACCGGCCTATTTGTGGTTCACTTGATCCTTTTTGTTTTTTAGAATTAATGAGGTTTTTTTTTAGTTTATGCTTATTTTTCTTTTTTTTGTTTATCTATTTTTAAGTAAAATGAAACATGAAGAACGTAAAATAAATTAATATTATTTAATATCCATAATAAACGATTTAAAAAAGAACTGCTTTAGTTGAATTCTTTATATTTCAACATTTTTGAAATCTGCATAAAATAAGGGTTATTTATTTTTAATTGAAATTTAAAGGAGAATTACATTTATGCTTGTATAATTTTTTGTGCTGTATATTTAATAGAATTACTATTATTTTAATTTTAATTTCGAGGAAATCATTCAATAAATGGGGTATAATTTTTTTCATTTCTTGACGTTTCATGACCTAGAAATCCCAAAAAACAAAAAAAAAAGTGGGAGGGGTAATATTCATATGTACGTATTTAGTCCTATTTGTGTGGCTGCCTCGTGTTGGCGTGTTTGAAGGTTAATAACTTTTGACTATATAAACAATTTTAAAGAAATTTTGTAAGAATAAGTGTATATGGGATAGAGCTATTAGTCGGTAGTAATGGTAATGCTATGGTTGATAATAGTTGGTAATTTTGGGATCAATATCTCCATGGGGTATGAAGTGGGATTTTAGAAGTTAATTTTCTCAAACGTTTTGCAGACATAACCCCGCCCGGGCTGATCTAGTGGTTAACGCGACATCGCAAATCAGCTGATTTCGATGTCGAGAGTTTTAAGGTTCAAATCCTAGTAAAGGTAGTTATTTTTATACGGATTTGAATACTAGATCGTGGATTCCGGTGTTCTTTGGTTGTTTTGGGTTTCAATTAACCACACTTCTCAAGGTTGGTCGACCTGAGTTGTACAAGACTACACTTCATTCAAATTCATACGGATCGTCCTCATTCATTCTCTGAAGTAATACCTTACGGTAGTTAAACAGAAGAAGGAGGCTAAAACAGAAAAATAGAGAGACATAACCCCACTCTACAATAAGCTCATTACATATGTGCATATGTTAATCTTACTTTAAAAAAATTTACCCCAAAACTCCACCGTTTTTCCAAGCAACGAAAAAAAAATTGAGTTATTGTATATGTATTAACTTTTTTTTTTTTAATCTTTCTAGGCATATTAGTTGTGCAAGCGACCCAAAACGAATATTTTGGGAGCAATATTGGGTGGGTGGGGCGGAAGAACCGGTAAAATTAAAAAGAAACTGTTTTTTTTTTAACTTTTGAAACGGTTTTTGGTTTATTTAAACTTTTAATAATAATATTACAATAAAATTTCATCCTGATTCAGCTCAACCCAGGAAAAATTAATTAAAAATTGTTAATTGTTACATTAATTAAGACATTTCATTTGTCGTATTGCTTTATGGTTTTTGTTGTATTGGTTTATGGTTTTTTTTTTTTTAGTTGTTTTCTGTATAACATTATAAACTTGGAACAATCAAAACATTTCTTTTGAAGGTGATTTTGGAGGTGGGGAACAGAAAAAAATAAAAAAGTACGAATTATTTTAAGTTTTAAATTTTTTCGTTTATTTAAAGATATAATTGTAATATTTAAATATAATTTGTCATAAATTACTTCCATCCCAAAAAAAAAATAGATTTTGGAAAATTTTTTTCATGTACGGATTATTTTTCTACTGTATAAGAATAAATAACCAATTCCAGTAAAGTATTACAACTTTGTTGTCAGCTTTTTTAATTTATATTTTTTTCACTATTTATTTCATTCTTAAAACATAAACAATAGATAGTACTTTATCATACGATATGGAAATATTTATGCCATGACAATAATTGGTTGATAGAAATGAAATTTTATTGTTAAATTTTCGTTTATTTATTTTATATTGGCAACATTCAAAATCATTTTAATTTTGTTTTACGGTAACAAATAAACTTTTTATACTTTTTATTTCTTTTTGTTTAATTTGTGTTCTATTTTAGTAAATTATTACTATTATTCTCCAATTCAGTAAATCTTTTTTTTATTCAATACCAATTTATTTTAATTCAGTTATTCATGATGATCTGAATTTAAATATATCTGGCAATTTGTAGTGAGTAAATGTAAACTTTTATCTAATTGATGGAAATATGGATATACAGTAAATATCAATCATTACTTGTATTAAACTTTTATATTGATATAAATGAGAAATAAAAATGGAGATTAACATTAATTTGTGGAAATCTTAGTTTGTAGAAATCAATGCAGAAATCCAAAAATTTTATTATAAAAACCTCTGAAACCTAATTAGGATAAATTTTCTTGTATTTCTATACATTTTTTCAGTAATAATATAAATGGATTATATCATTAGGGCTGTGTTAACGGTTAATTCATCGTCGAAAGTCAGCTTAACAGCTGATTTTCGAGGTCGAAGGCTCTGAGATTCAAAATTTAGTAGAAGTTAGTTGCTTTTATACGAATTTAACTATAGGTTTACTTTATTAATTTGGGTTAAATTAACTACACATCTCAAAAATGGTTGGTCTGGAACCTGTGCAATACTACCTTATCTCATTGGGCCGTAGGAGGGTTGCTTATTGTTAACTAGTTGACAGATTGTAACATACATTTTTTTTTTTAACCTCCGGAACCACAATTGAGTATTACATCAGAGGATGGAGATGAATGATGTGTAGCGTGTGTGAAAATGCCATGCCTG
>JAAAKQ030480136.1:0-22492 GCA_010016005.3 Zanna intricata
CCCACCTAATCGCTGTCAACTGCCGCACATCGGGGAAGATACCATGCGTGTATCGACCAGTAGAAGAATCATTCCACATAGTTTTCCAAGAGTCAAAACCTTGGTCTTCTATTTCTCGCATACGCCCTGAAGTAAGAAGGCTCGGTGTACTTCTTAGAAGTATACCTCATGCTACGCTCTGTAGCCAGGATGTCAATTGGTTTGGTGCCGCTTACACATCTTTTCATACAGTGAAAAAACTTTTGACGGTCTAATCTTATGCTGCACTAATGTTTGATTTCCATAAAAAAGGCATAAATTATAAAATATGATATAGCAAAGTTATCACTTTAGTAGCGGAAAGTGTAGTTTAGTGCGGATACTGAAAATGGTAGTTATTTCAATGTCTCCTTATTGTAATTATTTGACATTTTAAATTCCTATTTTGATGCACAGTTTTTATTTTCATGTATACCAGATTAGTGGAAAAATTTAATTTTGAAGCTGAAGACTATTTATAGTTTAAATGTGGTTTGCTTCAGATTGAGAAAAAAAAATTATTTTGTAGCGTAAAAATAATATAAAATTCTAAATTTAATGTAAGTTTTATAATGTTTTACTGAATTTATGGAGTTTCTAAATCCAGAATTAAAAAAAAAATTCTTATTTCTTTTAAATGATTTTATTATATTATAAGCGAGATTTTTCTAATTCTTAGTAAAGGAATTTAAAAAAAGAATACTAAATTAAAAAATAATTATCTCATCTTTATTTCAGGTTTTATTTGTTAGCTAAATTATTGTTTTATACTTTAAATTATAATTTTAACTATACAAAAATACTTTCTATTACTAACGAGCAGTTATGTGCGCATCAGTCCAATAGGATGAATTGAGAATGTTAAAGGAGGAATTGTTTCGAGCAATTTTATATATAAAATAAAAATCATTTAAGTTGCGATTGTAAATTTTATGGTATTTTCGATTAATAACAAAGTTAAAAATTTATCACAGCTTAATAAATCTAATCACAAACAATGATTAATCTTTATGCAAAATTATTAAATGAAGTAAACATGTCATATTTTACATATTCATTTTTTTGTACAGTAATAGCTTGAATACTGTGTTGGTCGTGTTTCCAACATATCATACGATTCCTAGTGATAAATTTAGAAAAAGGTAATTTTTATTGTGATATTTCAGTTGTAAAAATCCACTAAGTGTTCTGAAGATATCAGTGTTTTAATAAGGAATTTTACAGATAAACAGTTTAAATATGTAGTAAGCTATTTTATGGAGAAATATTATTTTCAAAGATACACTATAAAGAACAAAAAGCTCTGAGGGAAACAACAGTTTTGAAAAAAAAATCCTTCTTAGCTGGATTGTAAATTATGGTACGTTCGTTTAAAATAATTAGAATAATAAAGAAAAAATATCAGAAAGGTATTTTCCTAATTTCTTATAACAATTCAAACAAATTTGTAACAAGGAAGTAAAAATGGATTTTCCGGGACAGATATGAGAATTAAATTCAGATTAAATCTTTGAAAAAAAGATGAATTTTTGATTACTTTGTTAACAGAAACACTGCGAAGAATACTTAGAATATGAAATATTTAGAATGGCTCCAACAAGGAAACCAAGGTCATTTGTACAAATCCAAAAACGATATGTGGATAATATGTTTATCTAGCAGTTGCTCTGGTATATAAACCATCTGTAAAGGAAGGTAACCTTTCTTTTTCATTAATTTAGAAATGGATGTGAAAGAAAATGAAGAGAGAGGTATCTACCTAAATATGGTTAGACCTATTCACGCATAAATAATTATTAACTAAGAGATAGTATTGAAAAATCCTTTATACTGCGTAATTCCACTGAAAACATTGTTTTTTTTTTTTTTTTTAAATCATACTGGAATAAAATAAAGCAACCTGAAACCGTGTGCTCTTCAAGTAGGGTGACGTATAACCAACGTTAAGGTATATCTTCAGAGGATGAGATGAATGAATTGTAGCGTGTGTGACAAATTCTATGCCTGACCGAGATTCGAACCCGTGACCTCCAGAATGAAAGGCTGAGACGCTACCACTCAGCCACGGAGGCCGGCACTTGTGCCAACTTAGAAAGCTCTATTCTTCCTCGATTAGATTTTTTGATATGAAACATGTGTAATATGTGTCATAGACTATTATGTCTTCTCAGGTAGAGATAATATTGCTTACCTAGATGATAATTCCATAAATAATAAATAATGATTTCATATAAATAGCTAGATACTTCTGATCCCTTGACAAGCATGCTTTCATATACATAACATTAGTTCTTAAAATTAAGGATAATCTTCGTTTAGAACCCATTCTAAGTAATTATTATTTAATTTATGTAAGTTGTTTTAGGATTATTACTTTTTAATTGATTTTTATTATTTCAATAGGTTCTTCGTATGGCCCAAAATTTTTATTAAATTTCATTTGAATTTCTTTTTATTTTATCCTTCTTTATGCGAATAATAAAATCATTGTTGAATAAATATTATTTAACGGAATATTTTCTCCTGTTTTACCAATTTTTTATTTTATTTTTAACTTGAACAGATAATGGTGATGATGATGGCTAATAATAAAAGCGCTATGAGTTGTCATTCAAAGACGGAGAATCTGCATAAGCTAATCTTGAAGTAAATAAAATTTCAATATTTTATTTTATTATCTGTAATTAAAAAACCGAAAGCTGAATTATGATTCAAGTAACTTTCTGATCTCTTCAAAAATAACTAATAATTAATCTACCAATGCTTTTTGATTTTTCTTTGGATTTCCTGAAGGAAATCCAAAGTTTATTGAAATAAACTGCATTAATCAGGAATTTTTCGTTACGAATCAGCAAATCTTTGACGATTTGTTGTACGACAGATAGAGGATAAATTTAATATGTGCACCTACATGATAGTTGATGTAATTTGTATTACTTTATTGAAAATTAAGTAAAGCTTTTTGTTATTAATTGCATAATTGCATTACAATTCTTCGTTTATTTCATAATGAGTTCAATTAAACGTGATGGTAACTACAATTATTAAATTAAATATTAGTACTTTTAACATACGTATTATAAGCAAACCAAAATTTTCTTTATTTTAGTTACGTCGATATGCGAATATAGGTTAAATTAATTCTGTCTACTGGTAGAACTGCACCACAGACGCTAATGATGAAGGGTGAGAAAGAGGGAGGAAAGAATGAGAGAGTGAGTACGAGCAGGAGGGAAGAGAGATAGTGATTATCGATGGTTGTGACTGTAGAAGGGTAATATCGAGAGTGCGCGTGGTACAACATAGAAGATGTGTTCGTAGGTCAAACACCGCATCCCCGAATTCACAGGACCTAGGAGCCGCGGGAGCACTAACCTGCCGTAACGCGTCTGCTGGTTGACGCGGCAGGCCCAGCCGGCACTGCAAATCAATATTTTCGTCTACCAATCTGATCCGGGCCGCCTGTAGGTCAATGCCCTCCGCTTTTAGGTTGGCCCTATAAACGCGTTATGAACGCAACGTTGTTCCGTAGCTGCAATATCCAGACGAAACAGTGGTAAATGAGGTGGAAAAGGGTAAAAAATATTTTCTCAACCTCTCTGTTTCCTTCAAAGTAAAATATTATTTAGATTTAATAAAGAAGATGAAGGTCATATTAAAGTAAGCAAATCAGATAAAAGAAATTTCTTTTTCAATTTACGATTAAATAAATAAATCTAATTTTTGAATTGTTAAAATTATAAAAAAATAAAAGAAAAATTATCATTCAAAAATTTTTAATTCTTCATTAATTAAAATTATGCATAAATAGATAGTAACTGTAAAAACATCGCAGTGCATAAAAATAATTAAATTTCGGTTTTGGCTGTTCAATTTAACTAACATATTTCAAATTCACTATCGTACATTTTTCAACTACGTAATTAAAATTTCTTCGTTACGTTCCAGTTTTTTCTATGGTTAGATTTTTTTTTACAAAGATTCTCAAACTTTTTTGTAGTAATAAATACCAAAAAACCTCGTAATAAAATACTACAGACTAATGGTATTAAACAAAAATATTACAAGTGCATGTACTTAGTGTAGTTGTGACACTATTTAAAACCTTGCAAATTGTGTTGTTCACCTTACAAAACTTTATCACAAGAATCTAGGATCCACATACCATTAAAACAGGCAACAACTATAACGTTTGTTGCATTACTTGATATTATCTGGCATGAGGTTAAAGTTAACTGCTGTTTGAATTTCATGTTATATTCAACTAAAAATGTAGATGAATAACTAAATATTTAATTAAATTAAAAGAAATGTAATTTTAATTATAAATTCGGGATCTTTACATTATACACTTCAAATATATTTCATACTAAGGTCCAACAAATTTATGTGAAGCAGAAGTCAAAAAGTTATAGTTTTGCTCCCCTTATTTGTCATTATTAATATAAAGGTAGATTGGCTTCGTAAATAATGAAATAATTTTATCATTTTATTTTATTTATATTACTCTTTTTTAGAGTTAATTGTTACATAATTTTAACACTAATATACATTCTACTTACGCAATTTATGTGTACAAGAAATCTCACACAAGTTGCCAAAAACTATATATCTATAAAAAACAAAAAAACTGTCAGCCAAAAATGATAGAATGCCTGTTTCCATTACAGTTTTAATAGAGAGAGCTCATTGGGCTATTTTTACTCGTAAGGTTTTTTTTTATCACTGCCCAACATCAAAATATTATGTCTGGATATGAAATAATTATGTCATTAAAGGCATTAGGAACTTTATACAACGTCATTAAAAAATAAATGTTTCAAAATAAATGTCATCAAGAAATAATTCTTTTTAACTCAGAGAAGTTATAAGTTATTTAATTGGTTGTCGAAATAAGTGGTATTATAATTTTCATATTAGAAATCGTAGTATTTTTTATAGACCGGCAATTCTCAATAACTGTTCGGTGTATTAACAATTTTTTTTATGAGGGTGTTAATTAAGTTTTTTTTAAATATATTTATAAAAAAGCTTACAGTTATTTAAAAAATGAGCACACTTTTGGAATAAAATTTGTCCATCTGCTGAAGGAGACAAGAAAATATCAGTATGCGGTAAATTTTTCGGGGGTCTGAAAACTCTATATATGCTGCATAATAACTAAGAAAAAAAAAGCTAAAACTGAATGTATTTTCTGGGGAAAATCATTAAATCATTTGCCGAGTTAGAATAAAGTAAACAGCTTAAAATATACTGAATACAAAAAAAAAAAAATATCAGTTAGCTTTCAGATTCTTCATTTCATACTTTTTAATTACTTTTTGAAACTGAAAATATGTTGTGCTGCATTTAAAATCATTTGCTATAGAATAGATAGAATGCAATAGTTATTTTTTAAAAAACCTCTGCGGATAAAGTAATTTAACGTACGCGGCTTTTAAACAATTTTACATTGGTATTACAGTACAATTACATACAAAAATTATTAATGATTGCAGTAATAAAAATGAAATTACCAAATCGGTATATCTGTTCAATATTTTAAGTTTCTAATTTAATCCTTTACCCTAGAAATTTACATCCATAAAATCGGTATTGGAATTGACGATTCCTCTTCGTAAAATTATTAATTAATTTTTCTTTCTAACAACCAACCTTTAGTTATCGGTGGCCCTTAATCCTTTTAGAATATTTAACATATCAGATAACATTAACATTCTTTTTTTTCTACTCTTTCAATGAAAATTTGGGGCAAATACTGCTTCCTCAGACCACTAAAAATGCTTTGATCCGTGCATAAAATGCTACGACTGATGTCAAACAAAAAGTGGTTCCGTATTTTGAAATTATGGAGCAATAATTTTTTTTTTAAGAAGGCTTGTGCAGGGTAATATTTCTTTCTTTTTCTTCTTTAATACTCAGAACCAAAGAAAATAATTATTCGTTCTTGTATACATTTTAATGGATTTTCATTGAAGAGTTTTTCAATTTTTCCCAAATGTATATGTTTTCACACACTATTTTTGTCTACAAATACACCAATTTTGATAATTGTTTTTTTTATTTTTCAGAAAGGGTATATCTGGTTGCAAGTAATTCCTTAAAGCACTGAAGTAGAAAATTTTTAAATTAAAAATTAAATTGTCTAGATATTTAATTTGATTATATTGTCATATTTCTCAACATTACTCAGTGTTAGCTAATTGTAAAATAATGTAATGCACATTAATGATATTGAACGATTCGAAATATTTTCAAGCGAAAATCCAAGATAATTAACTGGAAAACAGAAAGTAAAAAAATTATCATATTAGGGAGCTATGGTTGTCAGAGGAGTGGAAAACGCGAAATGGAAATGGATAGCGATAGCAAAGTGAGCCGTCAGCAAGAAGAGATAATTACTATATTGTAAAATATATTTAAAGAAGAGATTTTCCATATGCGGTATATGGTCTGTTTTGTTGTATGGAAGTGAAGCATGATGTATGATGAGAAAAAGGAAGAGGTACTGGATTGAGACTTTTGAAATGTGGATTTGGAGAAGGATAGAGGAAAAAATGAACTGGTAGAGCAAGAATAATGGAGCAATGAACAGGTGTAAAGAAAAGATTGCTTATCGGGAAGCGCAAAAAAGAAAACGAAATTTGTTGGAACGTGTGGGTAGAGGAACTAAAATCGTTATAAAAATATATTAGAAAAGTTTATACGAAGAAATAAAGAAAAGATGAAAAAGAAGGATGGAATTAACAGATGGGTAGAAGATTAGAAACTACAATAGGTAAGGCTTGAGGTAGAAATAAATGGACACTTGGTAGTGAAAGAGCCGGTCAAAACACCAGATGATAATGATGATGACAGTGACACATTCTTAGACTTAAAGGCACAGATGACACATATAGCAATAATGATTTAAAACTGAGAAATAAAATCTCGTTTATTTTATAGCGTTGAGCGAAGTTTTCTGCAACTGCCAAATTTCTCTACATACCTTACTAATCAAGATGCACAGTTATCTACTAGGAAACTGACATTCAACAGATATTTACTAGCCGTTCAATTGCATTAATTGAGAAAATAATTGAAATTTTCCCAGGGTTATCAAAAGACGATGATTATTAGCTGCACACCTGAAGTAAATATTGCTTATTTATTGCAAACTTAGTTAAAAATACTGAGTTACTTAAGTACTACTAACCACTTGTAGTTACACTTTCAAACTGGATAATCAGCTTGCGAATCGTTACAAAAGAAATATGTTTATGTTAGATTGATCTTAAGTGTAGGACTTACTAACAGATATTTTAAAGAAATATATTTTACTTCATACGGTTCATATTTTGAACAAGAATGTTTATGCTACCATTGCTGAATTTGGAACACGAGAATTAGTATTATATTCTAATTAAATTAATTGTTAAATGGAATTTTATATTATGTAATTAACAATTGCTAATAATCTTATAAGTAACAAAACCAATTATATATTATCTTTGTTGATGAGTTTGAGAATTAATAATTCGTTCCATAATAAAGATTACAAATCATGGAATGATCTTTGTTTTTTTTTTTTACTCTTAACCATTAAGAACTCATAAAACATACTAAAAGCATCTTCTTTTTCGATTTATAATCATTTTTACTCCTTTTCCTACCTATCCTTTTATATTTATGAAACTTCTTTTCTACTTTATCTCAATTTCCAAGTTATAATCGTTACAGCCCAGAATTAAAAATGTAGTTATTAAAAGAAAGCTGATGTGTTCTTATCAGCTATGCTCTTATTTATATTCATACATGACATGAAGACTTACGGATGAAGGATACTATGTTAAAACATGTCGGTCACAGGACTGCAAATTGTTCTACTTCGTTGTTTGTGCACTTTGCCATTCAAACCATCCATGTAACTATATGATGTGTCTATAAGGAGATCATGGAAAAGAAGCAGAGGCAGAAGAGCATGCAAGAAGAACTTCTACTCCGCTAGTATGGATCAAACAGTCGGTTCAATTTGTTTTGAGCAAACCAATTTCCCCTTATTAGGTAGAGAGAGTCTGAGAGATCTAAGCCCCCTTCGAATACACTAATCTTATACACCTAATCTTATTCCGCGGATGTAGGGAGTAATACCTGCGGAGATCAAAATAGATTACATAAATGAACTTCTAACATAGAATTCCTTCTTCAGCAAACTGGGAAGCTATTAGGCTTGTTAACATGGTGGTAGCAAAAATCTGTTGGGGGCTAGGTTTCTCAGGATAGCTTCCTGGAATATCAATTGTCTTACTGACAAGAATTGTAGATTTTGTCTTTACTAAATCATTGGTTGTTATCTTACTCTCTGAACCCATTTCACTGATCGTAATTGTCATCGTAGCCTTGGGAATTTTATTTATGCTACCAATCATCCAGATTAGGACCGGCTAGGATCCACTGTCTAATTGACTGTACGACTGCGATCAACCGAGAACTGAATCGATCTTGGTTTACTGGGTTGGTTAGCTGTTACGATGAAATGTTCTGAGATAAGAAAAAGTGACTCAGTATTTTGTCTCGATCTTGCAGGAGTGGCTATACAACGCCGGTGACAGACAGTCATGAGGAGTGAGAAGGAACGGACTATCCACGAGAGGAGGTTTTTATTTTTTGTGTGTTGCATCTTACTACAACCAAGAGGCAACTCAGGAGGAAGTGGCAATATTACAGGTCTATCAAAAACGGCACATTTAAAAATTACTTTGGTAGTCTTTCCTCTTAAAAGAGGAAAGCCACGTCAATTTTTAGCGGCCGCTGACCTAGTTCCCTCATCTAAAGAAGGTGGATGGGTTGGGTCATGGATAGAAGCGACAACTACAGTAGAAGACAACTACAGTATCAGGTGGCTGTTCAGCCACCTGATATCCGTGTGGTGCTGGTAGGAGAGAATTCTGGACTTCTTAGTCAGCCTAATTTCTTTGTGTCTTCCAATTAAGCCTTTTTTCATTAAGGGAGTACTGCAGGTATTTGGGAAGGAAAAAACCAAAAGAAGGCTCCAAGTATCGACATGTTTGCTAAAAAAATGCTTCTTATATTTCCATTCAAAGCTCTACTTTATATGAGATAACTTTCTAATGATATCCTTCGTTTGACATGCTACCCATCATAGTGAAAGATATCACAAATATAAAATTGTCCCTAAATCAGGTAAGTCAATGCAAAATACCCATTCTATTTTGTCTTAGTGGAACCTAGATAGAATTTTTTTTCCCACTATTTAAAACGAGAAGTTATCAATGAAGATTCTTTGAAATTAAATCGAGTGTTCCTTAAGGCCCAGTATTTCCAATACTGGGCCTTAAGGATAAATTTATTTTCAATTTTATCTTCACTGCAGACCTTTCGGTTTCGGAGGATACTGATTTTGCTACAATTGCTGATGATACAGTAATCCTAGCTGTGGATGATGATCCAACTCAAGCCTCAGCTAAATTGCAATCAGGGTTAAACCTGAATGGAGTTTTCATCTCGCAAGCTGAGAGAGTGCACCGTCATCTAACATAGAAGATTCATGTAAAGAAAAAAAGGAAATAGCAAGTCATCATGTTAATAATGCTTTACTGCTTATTAGGGTGTAGATCGTAGTTATCACTATCCAACAAGCTACTATTATGAAAAGAGATTTTTTTATGCCAATTGGACCTATGCCATCCAACTAGGGGTTACAAAAGATACCAACAACATTGAAATTATTTGTGATTCCAGAGCAAACAGTGAAATAAATAGTATAGATGACATGATGTACGGAACATCGAAGTTTACGAATATCTGGGATTAGCATACGTTTGGGATGTAATCCAATGATTCATATCAAACTAAGACCTAACGATATGTGAACTATATGGTTGTGAATCACATGATAGATCTGTGAAGCTCTCCTAGTGATTGTCGATGTGGAACTTCATCTCTTGAGTGTTGTGTTACTTTGAAAGCTAATTTATGCTTCACTGTTTCTTCCTTACTTTCCTACTTAATGTTATCTTGTAATATTTTTTCTTTGATGTTGTCTTTCTTTTTACTTATTCTGTGTTACTTATTCATTTGACTCTTTATTAATTTAAATGTATTCCATTTTGAAAGTCTTCCATTAAGGGGTTTTGATGGAAACATCATCTTTTCAAGTGATTATTATAATGCTATTTTATTATGGTTTCTGCATGAATGAAACCGATTTTTAAATAAGATTTGAGGCAAACAAATTTTTACACATATGAACATAATTTAGTTTTGTATATTATTAATCCTCTTCAAAAAAAAACTCGCAAACTTTGTTAACAGATTCTTGCAATCTAATTATCATTCATCTACTTCCTGCAACAATACCGTGTCATCAGCAAGCACAACTTTTTTTATCCTTCTTTCCTCCTTTAGTCGTATGAAAAAAATACATTTCAGTATTTTTTCATACGACTAAACTAAAAAATATTTCATACTGCATCGATTAGACTTAACTTTACCGAATTTTCTTGCCTTATTTAAAATTATACAAATAAAGAATTATAAATTTCTATCCTGCAGACAAATTGTCATCTTTGACCTTATTGATTTACTCAGTAAATGTTTCTCTTTTATACTTTTCAGCATCTAGAGTGCTTAAATCTTTACCCACATCCACATTTAATTGATCTCTTTAGAAATCTTACATTTCTTCATCCCATTCACTTCCTTTTTGGACATTCTTGCTCTCTAAAAAGTGCTTCTTCTTTCATGTTTAGATAAATGCGGATATCCGCGTCTAAATGCGGATTGCAGACGTAAATGGTCTCCAATCCACATCATACAGCCATTTAACAGTCATTCAACTTCTCATCCAATTTAATTATAATTCCAGTTATTTTTCCTAAATACAGATATTTGAAAGTAAATATCACAGTAAACTTCACATTTTGTAACAGTAAAAAAGAAAAAAATACCTTCTAATATTTCTTGATCGTTTCAGCAGTTGAGATTCGATTCAGTAAAAAGATTTTAATTTACAGCTAAATTTAACAAAATTACTTTTTTTCAAATCTAAACACAAAACTTTTCATCATTAAGTTTATTTGTTGATTTTTCAGCCAATGAACCTGAATAAATTCGCAATCCTATGTATGTATAGAAAAACAAACCTATTTCCTATGTTACTCAAATTTAATGAAAATATTTTCAATTAATATTTGAAATTGTAATAAAATGAGTGATTATACTTACAAGATATTGATATTTTCAAACAGATGTTAATAAAAATCATACATTGTTATGAAATGACGATAATTAACGTCAACTAAAATTGATAATGAACAACTTTTTATATTACATGATAAAATACAATTCATTTAATAGCCTTTCATAATAGTACTATACAGTATTTATTACTTTAATGTATTCATTGTTACACCAATGGAACTTTGCAATAGTAACGGGATAATATCATTGCTTTTTTTAAATTATTTAAACTAATAGGTATATTTAAATTATAAGGTTATTTTATAACTAATCTCTTTCACCTATTTTTTTTTTTTTTTAATTTTACTATAATTCTGATAACTTCCTGTTGCTGCACTCATGTACTGGATAAATTCGATTTCATTTTGGTCCCAAATACTAATAAACACCAAAAGAAACTTAATTTGAATCTATGTTAATTACTTATTGAAATATGGATAGACTAAAATAAAATACGTTTTTCTTTAATTTTAAAAAAAAAATCAGTAAAATTTTTTCTATAGAAAACGTTTGAAATTTGATTACTTTTTGGCCTTGTGTGTTCGTATATTTAAACAATCATTTTAAAATTAAGTCTTTGATTCAAATTGCTATTGTGAAAACCAAATGTACGTTTTATTTATCTGCCCAACCAATTTTCTATTTATTCGAGAAATTTCATTCTCTTAAATCATGATATGTTTTGTAATAACTATGTATATTTGCATACATTTTGTAATAAAATAGTTCTATTTAACAAAAAATGTATTCATGAACTGAACTGAAATCGAGTTCAACCTACTAGTTCAATGAATGTTTTCTCTCTCTATTTATATATATATACACACACACACACCCTTTATATATATATTACAGGGTATTCTGTTGAGTTACAACTTCGTTAATGTTATTAAAGACAACATTTTCTCATTCAATCAAGAAATATTAATTATTTTTGAATCCTTTTCTATATTAATATTATTGAAATATTTTTCAGTACGTCAAACAAGATAGCTTACTAAGCAATTAAATCATGTTACACCAGATTTCTAATAAAGAATTATTTCTTCAGGATTGATTAAAACTTTTTTTATTTATCTCCTTATGCAAAATGGGAAGCTTGTCATCGAAACGTACAATTTTAATCAATATCTTAATAAAAAAAAGTGATTTGTAAAAAAATAAAGATACAAACTAAGGTAATGTTTTCATTCTTATGCAGAAGTTTATAGCATTAATTTCTCATCCCTTTACATGTCTTTCACAATATACGAGTATTTCTCAATGATGATTATTTTTTTTAATTTTTAACCTTTCGATATCATTTATTGCATTTTCTATTCTTAACTATAAGAAGCTTTTAGGCAATTCAGTGGCATCCGGAATGAGTTTTGTTTCACGACTTTTATTAATTTGTTATATATATATTTTTTTTAAATATTGAATGCTTCAGATCGAAAAAATGCTAATGGCTATTAATCATTATATCATATTACAAACGATATTCTAAACTTTAAGACTTTGCCTTTTCATTTAGTGTACAGAAGAATTAGCTTTATAAAAACTTTATGTAACTAAATTTTTTAATAATATTTTATTTGAATTTTAGATGTTTCCTCTTTAGTAATTTACATTGTGGTACGCATTAAGTTTTATTATTAACAATAATATTGTTATAACTAACTGTATATTTTATAACTAACATAATAACATAACAAACACAACAAAAACATCACTGTATTTGGAGTTAAATTTGTCTTTCAATAAGACAAGTGAAATATGTATAATATTAATACAGACATGCAGTCGAAGCAACTGCATGCAGAAGTAACATGCAGTCAAAGTAACATTAACTTTTTCCATAAATTATCCAGTACTAACTGTTTCTGATTATGTTATTTTTTTATGACTTTTTGAAGTTTTCTTCTTCAAAGTAAAAATCAGAATATTTAAGTTATTAATTTGCAGTCTTGGCTGGAAATAATTTTAAAAAAAGAAAAAAAAAGATATATAATTATATATTTCCATTATATTTATGTGTTTATATATAATTAAAATACTAACGTATGTACTAATATTATTTGCCTAGCATTACTTGCGTGAGCTCGTAAAATTTTTTTGTTTTATTTACCTCCCCTAATAGTCCGAAAAACAGGTAGTTGGTTCCTAATCGTAAATTAAATAGACAAGAACAGTTATTTTATTTATTTATTTTTTAAGTGTAAGAATCCTCTTAATTTTAAACAATATTAAATGAAATTTATTTTAGTCTTTTATAATTTTGTTTAAAACAGTGAATAATTAATAAAAGAAAATCAGTTCAAAAACAAAAGTAATATTAATATATATATTTAAAAGTTATTTTGAAATATAAATCTTGTAAATAAATTTATTTTAATGAAATACGTTTCGAGTAAGGATAATCTCAGAATTGATATCTTCTTTTTTTCATGGACGAACAGGTTTTAACTTAATTCATTAATTATATCATTGAAATAAAGTGATTTATTGATATAGATTATTTTCCCAAAATTATTTTTCCGAAAAAACTATTAATTTTAATCAAGGTAAACTGTAATTTAAATATATCTACTATAATTTTATTATAGTGGGTATTATAAAACGATATAAATATCGTCAAATTAAGTAATAATAATAAATTTCAGGATATTCTTTACGGATAAATAAATCACTTATCCGTGGGCATGGAAACTTTGTGTTTTCTTTTAGCTTTGAATAAATATAAATAAATAAATATCATAATTGCAAAAATGAATAATATTTATAGAAAACTAGAAGTAAATTGATGGTTTTTGAGCAGAAAAAAATTTAAAAAAGGCTGCAGGACTACATTTTAAGTATTTTCCCAGAAAATTTTACTGTAAAGTTACAAAAACACATTTTTTTAATTTTTACGTCGATTTCCTTTCTTAAATTACCAATAAACAAATAAAATGTACTAACACACTTGATAACTTAATCATGAGAAGATTTATGAAATTAACATCAACTAAAAATAAAAAGTTTAAGAAAGTAGACTTTTACTTAAAACAAAACGGACAAAATCATAGTAGGAAACTTATCATTTGTTTATTAAGAAACTTTTTTTTTGTTATATATTTTCTCTTATAAAGCCTTTCTTATATTGAAAAATTATTGTAAAATAGAATGAATGACATTTTACAAACTTAAAATTAACTAATTAATTTGTAGGTTGATAAAAAATAATATCCACTTTCACGGTTTGCGTAGAGAAAAATAGAAAAAATCGACTGTTGATGTTAACGCTACCTTCATTGCAATTTCATGATTAAAATAATTAAACAGATTACGGGTACTTTTAACCAAGTAACCTTTAATCGTCATGCAGGAGTCATGGTTCGTTTGGAAACCTAAATCCATGAGTGCTTAGGATTACCGTATATTCGGGAAGACGTCAGTCTTTTACAAGTATAAGATAAAATTTATTGACTACGTGAACCATGTAGCCGTTTACCTTTTAAACAATTGCAAAGGTGTTAAGCGATTAAAGTGGCTACATATACCTGTATTAGATCCGAGAACCAAACAGTGATACTCGGAACGAGGCTTCTACTCTTGAGTTGTGCATCATCTCTGAATTATGTTTACGATTTTTTATGTTCCTGGAGTGATTTGTTTTTGTGTTACTTTTTCTTTTACCTTATGATTTTATTCATATTACCGACATGTTATAAATTCTAGTGCCTAGTTAGTTGTCTATACTACATCACTGTTTATGCTATATTTGATTCTCTATTCATGTTTATTAAAACGTATTTAATTAAGGTGTTTCAAGGAAAATCCTTTACATTTGCCTATTGTGTTTAAATTTACTATAACATCTACCTACGAATCCGATCTTAAGTATAATTTGATATACAAAAAAAAAGAAAAAGAAAACTATATATCTAAATATATCTGCATAAAAACTAACCAGTCTATGTAAATCGATTTATTTAAACAAGGACTATATTATAAAGTGTAGACACTGTACATTTTAGGTAGAAATAATATTTAAGTTTGGGGATGAAAAAATATAGACTGTGTAAGTATATGAAATAATTATTATGAATTTATTATTTCACTAAGAGGAAAAAAATGTACAATGCATGTACAGTAGAGGTTATATATTAATAACCGCAGTTTCGTCTAGCATCTGGATTCATAACCTATAAATACGCGTGCCACGCCCACACACATACACACACACACGCACACACGAGTATTTGTTCACAAACATTCGAGACTAGTGGACAGGAATAACTATTCTAACAAAACCGAAGGTATGAGATCTAATTTTTTAGAATTGTTAAGCGTGCATAATAAACATAATCTATTATGACTTATTACTGAATATTAAAACAATAACTACATAAATATTAAACGTAATGCTCTCACTTTTTCTTTTTACGCCACAATGAATCAGTAAAAAAATTGTACTTCTAGTAAACGTTTTTAAATTTGAATATTGAAAAAAATAAAATTTTAAACGTACTAGGTCACTAACGGCCAAATTAAACTATTTAACTGTAGACAAATATATAAAAATACTCGAATTTTACTGACTAAAAATTGAGGGGTCAGTTGGCTGAGTTTTTAGAGGTTTGGAAGGCACCTGCCCCTTCTCACGGAAGAAAGGGCAAGATTAGAATTCCAAAGGCTTTTGCTTGTCCGGAAAAGAATAAAGTTGACCATATTGACTCTCAGATCAGAAGATTTACGCCGGCAGAAGTTTCTGCAGCAATCCTTAAGCTGGGAAATGAGAGGAGTCCGGGCCCTGACGGGTTCCCGGAGTGGTTCTCAAGATATTAATGCGATTGATTTCATGGGAGTTTACAGATTTGACAGCCGATATCTTGAAGAGAGTGCTTTTTCAGCTTGTTGGAGAGAGGCCAGGCCAGTTTCCAGCCGAAAGGGATTCAGATAGATCCTACGCTAGGGTATGGGCCACTGCGTGTAATTGAATACATAGCGAAAGCTATGGAAAGACTTCCTCCCGAATTGAGGAAGAATTATAGTTGGGAACTGGAATTCATCGGAACCGATATGGCTTCCGTTCTGGTAAATGTACCACGCAAGCAGTCAGCAGGATAGTCTCTCTTTATCTGTTTAGCCTCCGGAACTACCGTAGATCCACGATCTAGTATTCAAATCCGTATAAAAATTGTTATCTTTACTAGGATTTGAACCTTAGAACTCTCGACTTTGAAATCAGCTGATTTGCGATGTCGCGTTAACCACTAGACCAACCCAATGGGTTCAGCAGGGTAGTCTACTGGGTCCTGAACGTGAGGCAGGGAACATTGTAAACTAGACAGATATCTCTGCTTGTCTTATCAGACAAGAATGCTTGAATGCTTTCGGCTCAGTCCCCTGGAGCACCATTCTGAACGCACTGGAGAATAAGGGTGTCAGCAACTACTTGCTAAAATAAATTAGTACTTGCTTGAAAGACAGATGGGTCACAACGGATACGCAGTCAACGGTCTGTGTTATAAGATGTTTGGAGGAGTTCCAGAGGAGTCCATCCTGGAGCCCCTATTTTGGAACGTCCTATTTGATGGGATACTGCATCTTCAGCTGCCGGCCCAAATGGAAGCCACTGCTTATGTTAATAACCTGGCGGTTATGGTAGAAGTTAACACTGAGGAAGGGTACAAATCAAAAGTAATCAGGCTCTGGCTCTAATCGATGAATGGATAAGAGAACACAGACCAGACCAGAGGTAATTGGCCACCGAAAAGTGCAAATTCATTACCCTGGCATCTGCCAGGGTAATGAATTAATAAAAAAATCTTAATATTCGCCTAGATAGGCGAATATTAAGATTTATAGATTTAAGAAATGGAGGAAATCCCATTCAGCACGAGCACACGGTTAAATTCTTTGGAGTTTCAATTCGTAAGACCTGCAGATCACCCATTACCCATGTCATTGAGTGTTGCAAAAAGACGAAGTATACATTGGAGGCTCTGAACAGACTGTTCACATCATACACTGGCCCTAGGTCTTCGAAACGCAGAATAATCATGACGGCGGTCACGTCCTCGCTTTTATAAACGGTCCCTACCTGGAGTATAGCGACTCAAAAATGGCAGGAGAAATAGTCGGTCACGGAAAGGGTTAATAGACCAGAAGAATTGTCCCCGGCATGGATCGTTGGACCACAAGAAAACACGGTAAAGTAAATTATCATATTACACAGCTATTGACGTTAATTTATTCACGTTAATTTCGGAGCTATTTTACATCACATGGGTAGACACGAGTCTCCCATTTGTATGTACTGTCCGGAGATTGATACGGTATATCACACTTCTTCCGATGAAACACATGGCACACCGCACGCAGCAGAGCAGTTATTCTCGACATAGTACCTGAGAGTCTAATAGAGTACATGCTGGATTCTCCAAACAACTGCAACGTCATCGAATCTGGTGAGAGTAGTGCTACAAGCCAAAGTTAAAGAAGCATGACGCCTTGACTTTTGAGACAGGAACTGATTATTTGCACAAGACCTAGAGGTCCCTAAAAGGTAAAGAGCTTTCCTAGGTAAAGAGTATGACTGGATGGTGAGGGGGTGAAGGATAGCTCCCTGCGGAGCAGTCGTTGGTCTGTGTTCGCACTGATCGTCGCCGGTGATAAAGCACAGAAACTTTGGACCCTCTAAACGCGAAGATAACTTCCGGGGCTGAGTTAAGCTAAATTGCGGGTCCGACACCGGTGGGGGGAGAGAACCGGTGAGGGGAGATTTAGTTGGTAAGAGTAGACACGCATATGCATTCAATAACATCTTACGAAACCTGTAACGAGCATGACACTCCTCCGCGAGCTGTTCACTCGAGGGGGTACGTAACGGATATTCTTTCAAAACTCATCGAAAAAAAAATTTAACCATTAAATGATCTCAAGCGGGTTGTGATTAAAGTTTTCAATTTTATTGGGTTTCCTTTCAGTGTTACAGAAAACCCCCTAAATTTTTACGTATGAAAAAAATCATAATCTGAATAATTTAATATTAAACTAATGTTTACGTTAAACGGCAAAATGTGTACGTTTTTGCGGCCTAACCTAAACAAGATGTAACGAATGTGACTTCAATATAGTCCTGTCAATAAGTGAAATATCTTATTTATTAATCATTTTAATTTATTGTTAAATTTATAGAATTTAAAAAGGTAACCTGATGTTTAATTCCATGTACGAAGTAAAGGAAGTATTGTATAGGAAAAAAATTTTTATTTAAAGATTTAACCGGAAATATCCGTTTTGACCATCCTTGAGTCCATTTTGACCAGTTTTGGCGTGATGTTTGTACATACATACGTATCTCGCATAACTCAAAACCAATTAGTCGCAGGATGTTAAAATTTTGGATTAGGACTGTTGTAACATCTGGTTATAAACCTCCGCTTTCGATTGCAATCGTTTAAACCAAAAGTGTCCAAAAAAAGTTTAAAATCCAAAAATCTTAATTTTCAACTTTTTCTCAACTGAAGTAATAATCCCTTATTAAGATTTGTACGATATATAATAAATAGTACTTATTTTCATTGATGCAGCGTTATAGGAAAATCGAGAATTAATGAAATATTTAAATCTTACAAGAGAAAGCATACCAGTTCGAATCTGACTTCATCTCCTTTTTAATTTTTTTACTTTTTATTAATATAAATGTATTGATTTATTAATAATTATTAACATGTGATTGTAAAACAAATTTACACTAAATAATAACTCAATAATAACAATAAAAAAATTAGCAGTTATTAGTGAAATATAATTTTATGGACTTTTAAAAATGTATATATGTAATTTAATAGGCATTGTTAGTTAGGCATAATATATGTACGTATATATATTTTTTTTTATTATAGCGTAAAAGATACGTTACAATTTGTTCAGAATTAAAATTGAACAATGAGTAAATATGCTAAATCTAGAATAAGCAATAAGAAGCTACAGGCCCAGCGGGTACCTTAAAAGTTGATTAAGAAAATACTAAAAACAACTTCGCAGAGCTGACACTTTTTAAAACCACTTAACTGAATCGATATATCAAATCAAGAATATTTTTTTCTTTGTATTCTTGAAAATTTGCTGATAGTGTTATCCAATAAATTGACTGCAATATAATTTGGATGCCGATCCAGACGATTTTTTATTCGTTTACTGATGACGGAGATTTCTTATTTAACGGTTCGTAATTTTCAATCAATTTATATAAGGTTATTGCTTATTTACCAAGGTATTTTAAACATTTTTCGCAACGTTTTTTGTCTGATAACGTTCAAGTATGTCAATATTATTATTGCTTGCTGTACCCCACAATTCAAAACTATAAGTCCAAATTGGTTTCAAGATGGATTTATAAACAAATAATTTATTTTCTACTGAGAACCGAGATCTGTGTCCTATTAGCCAGTACATGTTTGTTAAATTGTAGGTCTAATTGCACTCGCATAGATTTCATATGTTTAACCAGGTAAGGCGCAGATCAAGATGATAACCTTAATATTTATATTCTTGAGAACTTGAAATATTAAAGATAGAAAGAGTTAAAGCAGGTTTCCTTTCGAAGGGTGAATGTGACGTGTTTTGACTTTGTTTCATTAATCACTATTTTCCAACTTGTAAGCCAGGATTCGAGAAGAGATAAATAATATTGAATATAATAAAATGCAGTAGCTGGATTTTCATGGACAACAAGAATTGCAGTATCATCAGCAAACGTTGAAACGGTTATATCTGCCGTAATTGGCAAGTCGACAGTAAACAGAACATATAAGATGAGCCCGAGAACGCTTCCTGATTTTATTAAGAAACAAATTCATTAAAACTTCTTTATGTTTAACTTGAAAATATCTATATTCTAGATAAGATTTTAGCACTACATAGAAAAAAAATGTGGTAACACCTTTTTTAATTTATAGAGCAATCCTACGTTCCAAACTTTGTCAGAAGCTTGACTGACATCGAGAAAAACAGCTGAATAGTATTTTTTGTTGTCTAGAGTATGGTTTACAATGTTGACAATTCTGTTTGCTTACTCCACAGTATCATATTTTTCCCTAAACCAAAATCGATGCTTTAGAATATGGTCATTTACGAACTGCTTCATTCTTTTTAAAAAGAGCTTTCCAAACACTTTAGAGAGCACTGGAAGCAGGCTGATAGGCCTATAAGATTTAACATCTGTTGGTCTTTTCCCAAATTATTTGTGTGGTGTTTGTCACACCAAAACCGGGTTAAGACCCGGTTTTGGTAAGACAATTATTTGTGAAATTTTCCACGGACCAAGAAAATGACCAATTTGAATAACAACAAAAACATTAGTGTGATTAAAAGTATCATTTGTAGAGATAATACTTGAAGAACCTGACCGGTGATTAAATCATATACCGGCGCTTTTGATGGATGTACTTCATTGTTAATCACCAAAGAAACCAAGAGGATTGTAAAGCATTTTATTTGTAAGGACATTTGAAAAGGAGAAATCAAATATTCGAAAATTTTCCTAATTTCATTTGGATCATTATTAAGCTGGGACACCTTGAAAAAGTACTAAGCAAATAAGTTCGCCTTCTCTTGAAAACTTCTTGCCTATGTTCTGTTATATTTATGGAGAGGAGGAATAGATTGCTGGGATCTCTTGCACGACTTTGTAGCTATCCATAAAGTATATTCAGCGTATCAAAGATATTTTCAGTATAATATTGAAATGAAATGTTTTTAAAATTTAAATTAATCATTTAAATTCTTGAGAAGTCCTGTTAAATCTTCCCTCATCAGCTAGGTAATGAGTGCTCTGCCATACGCGTCGTAGTGTCCGGCGTTCTTCTATCTTTCCCCTGGTAAAGACCGGATATGTATTTTGAGCTGGGGAAGCAGAATCAAAATTCTGCTTCCCCAGCAGTGGAGTAGAGCTGCCCACGACGCTGACTGAATCAATTGGGTCAGTTCATGTACTGTATTATTCACATCGGCCAGTGGTTTCAAAGGCACGTCCAACCTTGTATTTTTCTCCAAAAATCTTTAAAAAATCGTTTATTAATCAATTTATTTAACAGAGTAAGAGATCTTGCAGTTAGCATAACTTCAATAGTATCGTGAGCACAACGGGACTATGATCTGTGGACAAGTCAAAATATTGTTCAACATGTATATAAATTTCAGAAATATCTTTGAAATCAATTGTCAGTCATTAATTTCAAAAGTTGCCTGCCTTTTGGTAATCTCCAGTGATCACCAAAAGTCGCGATCCCCAGTGTAGGTGTTTAGAGTTCCTATCCTCACTACAAATGAATCTCGGACCCAAGGATCTAAAGAATGATGTAAACTGATCCGCCTTCACTGCATGCTTTGGTGGGAAAGAAACGGAAGAGACAGAAATTTGTGATCGTTACTCGTGGACTACTACGGTAGTGGCTTGTAAACAGTCCTTTTTCTGTTCAAGTGATATGAAGTGAGAAAGTGTACTTTTAATAATAACAGCAGTACCGCCGTGTGCATTAATTTATGGGTGACTGGTGCAATATATTTTATAACCAAGAAACTCGACAATACGTCTATCAGTAAACCTTTTCTCAGATATAAGCATTATGTCTATGTTATTAATATTTTTAAATCTGTCTAATTCTAGTTTTTTTTAAGACAACCCGTTAGCATTCCAGATTGCTAGTCTGATACAGTTGTTCATTTTTTCTCCAGACTATTCAGGAATAGTCCAATCATTCTATCCATCATATTTTCAAGCATTCACTCAAATCTTTGAAACAGTATGGTCTGTTAATTAATATTATATTAACTATTATATTATAGTAGTTGTTAGGGACTATTTATTTTAACATTTTCCAGGTAGGTAGGACTAAAAATATTTAGCCTAATAGCTTATTATTACATCCATTATTATTATTATTTTTTTATTAACAAGTTATACGGGCATTGACTGCTATGGTCATTAGCCCTAGTTAATTCTTTTTAAGTTAATCATTAATCACCGTAAGGCTCATCATATCTGACATTTCTTTAAAAAACATAAAACACAACGAAAAACGTTACAAACATAACATTGAATACAAGAATACTTACTGGGTGTAAAGGGTCCAATATAAAATTCGATTTCATTATTTGTAATTACAGCTTTTTATAATTTCACACTAGTTAATAGTCCACTGGCGTGCAGATAAGCAACTATTTTTTCTTCATTTCCATTCTCCAAATCAGCAGCAAT